>JBAKBP010002863.1:0-50000 GCA_037953745.1 Lithodes maja
GTTGGCCGAAGCCGAAGTAATCCACCCTTGACTAAGAACTTAAGAAGTCCTCCACCCTCTACTTCGGATTGGCACTATTACGTTACGTTAAACAATAGTCCTCGAGCATCAAGCAAGGAATCTTCTGATAAAGTTAGATGCTTCTCGAATACTCGTAAGAAGTAAGTATCGGATTTTGAACAGCAATTCAATAAGTAACACACTGGCAATTAACTAATATTAAAGGCTTTAAATTGACATAAGAAGAATTATAAGAATAGACAGTAGTAAATGGCAAACATTAAGAAGAAGTACTCCGACAATGCACTGACAATAGCCTACTAGGATTGTGCTCGTGGGCCACTAATCTCTAAAGTAGCTAAGCGTGCCACACATGAAATCAATAGTGCATAAACAATAACATACATAAGGAGAAGCTTCAATACTATGCTGTATCTGCTGGTCGAGCAAAGTCTAGCTGGGATATCTAAGGTTAGGAAACAATGGCTGAGCAAGCGGCTCGTAGCCTAGCGAGGTCCTTAAGACTGTGCGGCCAAATTACGTTAATTGACGGGATGCTCTCTTGAGAGATCCAGATCACTAGTATCTGGTTCTCTCCTGGCGATCCTCTCAAAGTCAAGCAAACGAGATAGCACAGTGTTGGGTGGCAGAGGCAAAAGCCCTCACTCGCAACACAGTGCTAAACTCTCAAGGTACACAGTCAGAAAGACCACCTAGGCTTCCCACGTCTCCGTTGCAATTGTACCGGTTCAACCAAAACCTAGTACTCATAGGAAATCACAACTCCCGAAACCTTATCCCAGTCTAGCATTACCTAAACCAGCAGAAAACAGGAACATGGATAATCGTACACAGGGAAATGCATATACGAGTGCAACAAACATCAATCAATCCTATTCTAGTTATCCCTTCCAAAATAGGCTATCTAACAGGCATATATCTCGTGAGAACTCAAGCGATAATACTTTGGCTGACTAAATCTGCACCAAAGGGATCATGGGTTAAAAAGGGACGAGAAGAGAAGAAGATAGGCTGTTCAGAGAGTAGAGAAAGTTCACATCAGTCGGAAGAATATGGATAGTTGCAAGGGATATGAGAAGTCGCTCTGCCTGATGAGTTCTAAAGAATTGTGGCGAGGACCTCTCCTTTTTATACTCGGCCCTCTAGCGGCATATCGCAAACTACTAAGGACCGCCCACTGACAATCATTACGTCATATTCTCTCTCAATCTGGGATCGACAAAGGATTTCCCACGCGCTTGAGGAGGGAGGAGGGAGGAGGGAGGAGGGAGGGAGGCAGGCCTACCTACCTCGTGGCGCGCTCACTGGCCGTCGTTACATAACTCTCTCTCTTCTCCTCATTATATATAAGTCCCACACACAATACTTATATCTAATGATATAAAATAGAACTCGTTGACTTAGAAGAAAACAAAATACATAATTATAATACTTATAGTACAACGGCTCACATAAACTGAGTTAGGAAACTCTACACGGACTACAGCCAAAGTTCCTGCCCTGACGATCCTAGCGAGAGTGGGGTCTGACTGAGCGTTCTGTACAGCATGCTCATACTCGGCATGCGTCACACTGACCCTTTAAGTACGTCAACTTTTGAATCGTACATAAATCGGTCTTTTCATGCACCACACTTCTGAACATATCCCAAAACCCAGTCCATAATGTGGGGTCGCCGCCAAAGGTGGGCAGAGTCAGGTGCGGCAATTTAACTCCTGATCCCTTCTTATTGTCGGATTGATTATGCCCTTCCGGTTTATCCAGTTTATCCTTCAAACTGGCAATTATCCCATAAATGTCAAATAAGTAGATGGTATCCTCTTGGTTCTCTTTAAAATATTCAGGGTCGGAGGTATATAACGGCAACAATATATCTTGATTGGCTTCAAACATGGTCACCTGTGTCTGCACGCTATGCAATTTTGCCTTGACGTCTACCCCAGTTGCAGGTTACAAGAATTCATCTAAGTCTTTTGATAGGACCATTAATGAGCTTTTAATACCTGCCCTACAGCGTTTGCCTTGGGCTAGAGCGTCCATAATGCCACCCTTAGTCATAAACAAATGGGAATTGAGAAATAATTTTTTTTTACAAATATTTTATTTGAAACAAAGAAAGAGATCTCCCGCCGATCAAACTCGGTTCGGAATTAACACTTAAACATGAGCGAAGGTATACATAGGCGGTAAACTAGGAATACAAGGTTATATCATCAAGGATCAAGGGAATACCATGCATGTTGAAATAATTTAATTTAATTTATCATGTGTGGTTAGGCCAACATTATATATCACAAACAATAACATTTGGTAGGCTAGATATTTAAATTCGGAGTCCCCGAGGGGGGGGGGGGGGATCTTGAATGCACCCACACCCGCCCGACCTGCCCCTGACGACCCCTCTAAATGCTCTGGACCATGGCCTGTCACTCTTACTATCAACTTTTGCAATGTTCGCGGCCTTTCCTCTAATTTGCCCTCAGGTGAACACTATCTCTCCTCCTCCAAACCTGATCTTCTTTTCCTCATTGAAACCCAGGTGTCTGAGGCAACTGCCAGCAGCCCCTTCTCTATATCCTCCTTCTTTCTCTATCCTAGTTTCAAAGCCAAAGGCGGATGATGTGCATGCGTTCACAACAAACTCACTTCCTCTCGTGTTCCCGATTTCGACCCCTCTGAATTCTCAACTTTATGGCTCAAACTATCCTGTCACTCTCATACTAAATATTTCTGTGCTGTCTATCTTTCCCCTAACTGAAATGACGGGGTTAGAAGGAACTGAACTAGAACCTCCACCATATCTGGCCACACATCGTGAAGAACCCCAACACCCAAAATCCAGGATAGCCACCATAAAAGAAAAGAGGAGAGCAAAAAAAAAGTCCTTAACTAGACAAGAAAAAGAAATACCGCAGTGCCCCCTATCACAACAAACTCTACTACCTGTGCTCACAGGATACGCGGCCGTTCCCTAATGCTAATCCTGTCCAACCGGGCCTCCATCACTGCCCGCTCCCCTACACAGGTGAACATCTCCAACTAGAACCAGATTTAAACAACGATGAGGATTACTTAATGCAAATACAACATCTACCTCCACAGTGTCCAAGAATATTTTCCGACAAGAATAACCACCTCTACAACTACGAGGACAGCCAACAACAACAAAAGAAACTTAACAACTGGTAAAGAAAGCATTCCATAAAAAAATCACAAATGTATAAGATTCATGAGAACTGTAATGTAATTATTATTCCCTCGTACAAGCTTTCTAAAAGCTAAGTTTAATATCAATAAATAAAGAACAACATTACCTATGAAGCCCTCCGAATCATAAGGGGACCAACCACCATTTTCTTACTTCTGAGAAAATCAAGGTCAAAGTTTGGCAGTTCAAAATATGTGTAACTCTTTAACCCGGTAAGGTGCCCTCTTCATATTTTTACTGAAGGTAGCTGAAACAAAGGGGTACAAAGGAGTACAAAGTAAATCAAGCAACAACAGATCTAGTGACCCTTCTAGGTTGCTTGTCCTCCAAAACACTGAGGATCAAGTGTCCAAACAGTGGTTTAGAGTGGGTAAGGGAACATGGGAAAGGGAATTACTGCCCTGGAACTAATGTCCGTGGCAGGATTAGGAAGTTAGTAGGGGACAGATGGGTTAGTAACTGAGGGGAGGATAAAATAAAGTTATTCATTTACAAACGCAGTCAGTCGCGGGTTTGATGCGAGATATTTGTCTAGGCGGAGTTTAAATGAATCAACGGTGATGCAGTCTATAACGTTTCGGGGAAGCCCATTCCACAAGTTGACAACTCGATTGAAGAAGAAATTCTTAGATTCGTGTGAGTTAAAAGATTTACCAATAATTTTGCAACCGTTTCCCCGCGTGTAATTAGATTGGTCGATAGTGAAGTACTTACTAGAGTTCATATTGTCGATGCCTTTGATGATTTTGAACACTTGAATTAAGTCACCTCTTAATCTGCGCTGGGTTAAAGGAAATAGATTTAATTCTCTAAGACGCTGCTCTTCGTATGGTGTGTTCTTTAAGGCTAGGTATCATTTTGGTAACTCTACGTTGAACTCGTTCTAGCTTGTTTATATCTTTTTGGTAATAAGGGCACCAGGATTGAACGCAGTATTCCAGAAGAGGGCAGAAGAGGGCGGACTAAGGAATTGTAAAGGGTTAGGATAACTTCTTTGGATTTATGCTCAAATGACCTGCCTATAAAGCCAATTATTTTGTTTGCCTTCTTAACAACTTCTGAACATTGTTGACTCGGTTTTAGGTTACTCGATATTGTTACTCCCAGATCGGTTTCTCTGTTTACATTCTTAAGCTGAGTGCCATTCATCGAATAGTTTGCTTTCTCATTTAGGTATCCGATATGTAGTACTTTACATTTATCCGCATTGAAACTCATTTGCCAAATTTGGGCCCAACATGACAATTTATCTAGATTGTGTTGCATATCGTCAACTTGTTCTTTTGAGAGTACGCTATTTGCAATTTTTGTATCGTCAGCAAATTTTGAGATTGTACAGGTGAGACCCTCATCTATGTCGTTGATGTAAATTAGAAAGAGAATTGGTCCTAGTACCGATCCCTGGGGTACCCCGCTACTTACATTGGTCCATTTAGATGCCTTACCGTTTATGACTGCTCTTTGCTTTCTGTCGCTGAGCCAATTTTCTATCCATTTCAACACACCGTCTTGTATTCCATGCGCTTTTAGTTTTAGCAGTAAACGTTTGTGGGGAACTTTGTCAAAGGCCTTTTGAAAATCAAGGTATATAATATCTACAGCTTTACTCTCATCGTAGAGGTTGAGGATATCGTGGAAGAAGTCTAAGAGGTTTGTTAAACAGGAACGTTTTTTACGAAAGCCGTGTTGAGTATCTTTAAGTATGTTATTTTCCTCTAAGTGATTTACGAGTCGGTCTCGTATGACCGTTTCTAGCATTTTACATACAACTGAGGTTAAGCTAATTGGACGATAGTTACTGGGTAGGGATTTGGTGCCTTTTTTGAATATCGGTGTTACGTTGGCTAGCTTCCACTGATCGGGCATAGTTCCAGACTGCAAGGATTTATTGAATAGTAATGTCAGTGGTTTGGAGAGCTCATCCTTAGCTTCCTTTATAACTCTAGGCGAGATTGTATCAGGTCCAGGCGTTTTATTTACCTTGAGTTTATCTAAACAATTCAATACTTCTCTCTCTGTAACGGTGATATTGCTTAGAACATCTGAATTATCAATCTGAATCGGCGATGGTGTAGGGATATCACTGAGGTCTTCTGTTGTAAAAACTGATGCAAAGAAGGTATTGAGGGCATTACTCATTTGTACTTCGTCTTTGGTGTATTCTCCATTTTCATCGACTAACGGTCCAACAGTTGAAGTAACTACTTTTTTCTTTCTGATATAACTATAGAATTATTTCGGGTTTGTTTTACTTTGATTCGCAATATGTAACTCTAAGGTCTTTTTACTTTGCTTAATTAACTTTTTGGCTTTGCGTCGTAGCTCTACAAATTTCAGCCATTCTTCGTCATTTTGTGAGGATTTTAATCTATCATTAGCAAATTTTTTAGCAAGCAGGCAGTTTGAAATATCTTTATTCCACCATTTGGGCTTATTATTATGGCTTGGACGCCGTATACTCCGTATACTCTTTCATCCCAGCATGTAAAAATAGGGTGTTCCACGTCTATATTTTTAGTAAAAATACCCAAACCAAAATTATCCCCTTTTTTGAATGGCCAAAATGGCCAAAATCTAACATTACCAGCACTTTGACCACAAGTTTTTTCTTTTAAAGATAATAATGCACTGATATTGGGCAGTGTACGTAATTTTCCATCATTCCCACCCACAAGCCTCCAATTTCCATACTCCAGGTAAGGCAGGTAAGTAGTTAATAATTAACAGGTAAGTACAAGGGTATGGGTAAGTGAACGTACTTTTACGTACGGGAGAATGAGAGTATGGTCAGAGGACCCTGAAGGACAAGGGGCGAATGCGCCAATACCTTTCTTTCGAGTTATGAGTGTTTAAAGTCTGGAATAGGTGGCATACATAGAATATTACAGAATAGCATGTTATTATATACCATTAGAATCCTCTGGAAGAGACAAATTGATAGAAAAAAAAATATATAAAAAAAAAAAAAAAAAAAACGCACAATAGATTTTTTTTTTTTTTTCAGCCTATAGTAATTATTGTTCAATCTGCTTGAAATTTAATCCTGTATTAGATGTCCATGAAACTAAGATACTGTTAAATTGTCAGCCAAAAAAACGTGCAAACGCGCGTGTCATTAGCCGGGAGGCGGGCCTTTAACCCGGGGAATGCTAGCCGGCCGCTCATTGGCTTGAGCGCGCGGGAACATTCGCCCCTCCACCTCCTACAATCCATACCTCCTCCGCCGCTACACAAGGTCGAAACAAGGGATTTAGAACCTAGGGTACTGAGCCCGCATGGGTGGGAATCGCAAAACGCTCTTCACACGCTCTTCACCACGTGATTTTCAGTGCTTCCATCTATCGGGAACCAGTCCTAACTCAATTTTGCTCATGGTGGCACATTTGCCCCTTGTCCTCCAGGGTCCTCTGGAGGGATTAACTGAGTATCGTTTGGACCCCTTGTGTCACGTTATATTTTTCCCAGGATATTGGTGAGTGTTTCCGAAAGGCGAAAAAGTTACCTTAACGTCCAGGACTCTCACTCTTACAGTTTTCGTCTTAAGGTTACCAAATGACTACCAGTGTGTAGGGTAGAAGTTGGGCTATGGCGCCACATGCTTGGCGCGGAAATTCAAAAAATGTCGGTTGGTCCCCTTATGATTCGGAGGGCTTCCTATGTATCCCTATGTATATTATATTTTTAAGGCCATTATTAACCACACAATCATTCAAAACCAGAATTCACATGCCTCTACTATTCCGAAACGCACTAACCAAATACCAAATTAAAAACTGAATATTACCTACCTGAAATAAATTATTGTTAGGCAAAATTGACTTCACTTTCGTTTAGCTTTCGAGTGAACTGTATCGTGATTCAATTCGGAGAATACTTCCGTAGGGGCTGGCCAAAATCCCTTTAAAAAGTATCCCGGGTGCAGTGACCAAGAGTAGTGTTTAGGAGAGATAGAAAGTGACCCTTCTAGTTTGTGTGTGAAAACGGCGTCCCCCTCTGGTGTCTATAGACTGGGGAACCAACGAGTGCTACGTCGACCAGATCTCTCACGGATCCTATTTCTCGTCCTCACCCCAAATTAAGTGTTTCTGTGTTACTGTGTTTTGGAATTGTTGTAAAGGTTAGGGGAGGTGTGGCAGAGTGGTCTTGCCACTGGACTGGTAATCCAATGGACCCGGGTTCGAATCTCAATATGTCAATGGGAAGATATTATTGGGATGGAATTTGTGCTGTACCTAGTTTCAGTGCATTGCCACAGCACACCGAAATGCCAAAACAAAATACCCTCATTGTTCCCTGATTAAATAGCACTGTATGAATATTCCCATATTCAAAATATGCTACAGGGGGGCAATGCCTAGTGAGTTAATTGTTCAATAGGTGGCGTTCTGAGAGTGAGGGTCCGAGCCTGGGGAGTGAGACTGTAAAGTGCAGGGGCGAAGTAGCTTCAGAAATGGAGTTGGGTTCGAGCCATGAATAGGTGCTTCGCATGTCTCACTCCCTAGACTGGAACAAGACCTCACGGGCCTCACCGTGTTCATCGGTAGAGTGTAAAGGCTATCAGCCTATGCCCGAGAGGGAGTAGTTTGAATATAGAAAAAAAAAAAAAAAAAAAAAAAAATGCTAGTGTTCAAATTAACATAATCATAGAGACCCATTTCGGACTCTCCTTGTCATAACCTTTCCCTCGTGTTGGGAGAACAAAACACACTCTAATTAAGATTTGCTATATCTATAACACTCTGGATATAACTCATTTATATTCCATACAAACGTTATATATACTGTATATTATACCTAAGACTTATACCATACACCATACATAACTGCCCGTGAACACTCCCAGACTTATACCATACACCATACATAACTGCCCGTGAACACTCCCAGACTTATACCATACACCATACATAACTGCCCGTGAACACTCCCAGACTTATACCATACACCATACATAACTGCCCGTGAACACTCCCAGACTTATACCATACACCATACATAACTGCCCGTGAACACTCCCAGACTTATACCATACACCATACATAACTGCCCGTGAACACTCCCAGACTTACACCATACACCATACATAACTGCCCGTGAACACTCCCAGACTTACACCATACACCATACATAACTGCCCGTGAACACTCCCAGACTTACA
Organism: Lithodes maja; assembly: GCA_037953745.1. Classification (NCBI taxonomy): domain Eukaryota; kingdom Metazoa; phylum Arthropoda; class Malacostraca; order Decapoda; family Lithodidae; genus Lithodes; species Lithodes maja. The sequence goes on from JBAKBP010002863.1 coordinate 8,388, forward strand.
CCATACACCATACATAACTGCCCGTGAACACTCCCAGACTTATACCATACACCATACATAACTGCCCGTGAACACTCCCAGACTTATACCATACACCATACATAACTGCCCGTGAACACTCCCAGACTTATACCATACACCATACATAACTGCCCGTGAACACTCCCAGACTTATACCATACACCATACATAACTGCCCGTGAACACTCCCAGACTTATACCATACACCATACATAACTGCCCGTGAACACTCCCAGACTTATACCATACACCATACATAACTGCCCGTGAACACTCCCAGACTTATACCATACACCATACATAACTGCCCGTGAACACTCCCAGACTTATACCATACACCATACATAACTGCCCGTGAACACTCCCAGACTTATACCATACACCATACATAACTGCCCGTGAACACTCCCAGACTTATACCATACACCATACATAACTGCCCGTGAACACTCCCAGACTTATACCATACACCATACATAACTGCCCGTGAACACTCCCAGACTTATACCATACACCATACATAACTGCCCGTGAACACTCCCAGACTTATACCATACACCATACATAACTGCCCGTGAACACTCCCAGACTTATACCATACACCATACATAACTGCCCGTGAACACTCCCAGACTTATACCATACACCATACATAACTGCCCGTGAACACTCCCAGACTTATACCATACACCATACATAACTGCCCGTGAACACTCCCAGATCTTATTCTATTGTTTTATTATTTGCTGGGTACGAAAGTGCATATTTGAGTGTCCACAGAGAGTGTAATATCCGTTTATTCATATAATTAGTTTAAATCTGATATCTTCCGTCGCCAAATTCAATTTATATTTTATCCAGAGTATATCTAATTTCTCTATTGACCTTCCGTAGTAATAAAATCCGTACAGCGAGTTCATTAGCCATTCATTCTGGCTTCTCTTATTTTACGCTCAGTTCCGTGAAATTATATCTAATTCTTCTATTCGTTCAGCCACGTAATACGGCTAATACTATGTTATTATCAGCTTCGGGAATTTCTATTTAAGCTTACTGTTTTACTAGTACCATTTTGGCTAATTTGATTTCACTACCAGTTCTGTGAATTCATTTTATTCGTTCCGCCACTTATTTTGGCGAATCAAAATTACTGCTTTACTAGCCCCATTTGGCTAATTTTATGCACTACACGTTCTGAGAATTTAAATTCCTTTTTACTGTTCTGTTCAGCCACGATTCAGGCTAAGTATTATTTATTGTATAGTTAGTGGATATAAATTCACTATTCTGAGCTTATAGTTTAAATTTAAAAAATATATTTTCCTTCACCTAGGATTAAAGTCAAATCTACTTATATACATCCTAGGCTTGATTTTACATATTCATGGTATTTTATTTACACGCCATCTCAGTAGACTTGACTTTGACCTTGATACGGTATCTTTTGTGTGTTTACCTACCTGACCCGCCACCTCCCATTAACTCAGCTACGCTCAGTCATCCTGACCTGAGGTCGCGATATCCTTTGTCAAATTGTATTAGCCTGTACCTCTCTGTGTACATTTATTTCATATACATATAGTCATCATATTTATATCTTATTTTTTGTATTATTACAATTTATCTTTGATGTTGTGTTGTGACGCTATAATATATGAATGAATATATTTATGATCAACTTGTTCTCGTCACTATTATTACCATTGGACTTAAGTTCTCATATTAAAGCTCCTGATGTATTATGTGTCCTGTACCCTAGCCTAATAAGAAATAAAACTTGTGTACCCAACTTATGTATTCCATGTCTTTGGTGGAGATTGAGTGAACTAAGAATTATTTATATCAAAGCTAGTTGTGTTCCTGTCGAGCAGTATCAAGTTCTGAGTTTCCTAAATCGGAATTATAAGAACATATATAAAGCGTGCTGGATTACAGCGACGCATAACACTAACTATACCGACTTTAATGTGGAATACATTCTTTCCATCTCTCCCTTCTTGGAAATCTCCATCTTAGGAAATGTTTACGTTCATCACCGCCAATGGCTCTCCTCTTTTACTACTGACCAACCTGGTGAACAAACCTTCGTCTGTTCTATCCTAAATGACCTAGAGCAGCTGGTCCAGCAACCCACCCGTATCCTGGATCGCTTTGGAGATCAGCCCAACATTCTTGACTTATTTCTGACTTCTAACCCTTCTTCTTATACTGTCAATCATTTCTCTCCTTTGGACTCTTCCGACCATAAACACATCTCTGTTACTTGTCCTATCTCTCCAGTACGGCTTGTGGAACTTTGGCGCTGCCGACTGGAAGGCTCTTCGGCAGTACTTTGATTTCCCATGGAATGATTTCTGTTTCCGTAGCTGAGGACCCTCAGAGAGTGCTGAACGCATTACCGAGGTAATCCTCTCGGGCATGGAAGCGTACATTCAATTTTCTTTCTCTCAGTCTAATGCAAAAAATCATGGTTTACTCACGCTTGTTCTACTGCTGTCCGCAAACAAGGAGGAATCATTCAAACAGTACCGACGCCTTAAAACTCAAGAATCTCATTCTTCCTATGTTTCTGCCCGGAATTCAAGCCAAATCTGTTCTTCGACTTGCCAAGCACTCTTTCATCAATAATAAATGCACTGAACTATCCAACTCTAGCTCTTCCCAAGCTTTCTGGCATCTAGCCAAAAACCTCTCCGACAATTTGTCTTCCTCGTCTTTCCCTCTCTGATGGCACAACCATCACGTACTTCTTCCACTGACAAAGCTGAACTCTTCGGTCAAACATTTGCTAGAAACTCCACCTTGGATGATTCCGGTTCTATTCCTCCCTCTCCGACCCCCTCTCTCTTACTTATGCCTAATATCCTAATATCTTCTAAAGATGTACTTTCTACTCTCTCTGGGCTTAATACTAAGATGGCGTATGGTCCGGACGGTGTTCCTCCTGTTGTACTCAAAAACTGTGCTTCCGTGCTGACTCCCTGCCTAGGCAAACTCTTTTGTCTCTGGCTCTCCTCTAACGTCTTCCCTTCTTGCTAGAAGCTTGCTCTCATTCAACCTGTCCCAAAGAAGGGTGACCACTCTCAACCTTCCAAATATCATACAATTGCTCTCATCTCTTGTATCTAAAGTCCTTCAAGATAAATGTGTACATTTTTCCATTGAAAAATTCCAGGCTCACTCGCTCGCCAGCAATAAAATTGACACCTAAATGACACGAAAATTCTAAATATTGAAAATTAAATGGGGCGAAAGGTCTTAAAATCGCCAAACTAATGGGCCAAACGTCATATAATCTGAAAACTAATGGGGTTAAACATGAGGAAGAATGAGGTCCAGACAAACGAGCCATCTCTCCTTATAATGGTTTAGCACATACGGTACTCATATATTTATATTGCTAATTAGCAATGGGATTTAAGGAGGAGGTAGTTGTTTTTTCTCTTATGTTCAGTCCCATTTGCTTTAAAATTTTCAGACATCCGTTTCAATAGTTTGGCGATTTTAAGTCCTATCGCCCCATTTCTTTGTCATTATATTGAACATTCCTGCCCTTTTGGTGTTGATTTCTTCCTGGCGAGCGACAGCGAGCCTGTAATTCGGCCACAAACATTTTTCTACCGAATTTTTTTCAAATTTATCTTGAAGGGGGGTCTAGGGGGTGTTTTGCTAAGCTTGATGGAGGTCTAGCGAGGTTACTTTAAGGGCGGAGGTCCGCTTTAGGGACCATTATGTCCCAAATTTTGAAAAAAATAGCAAAAACCTGCTAGAAACTAGCTTTAATGTGTTGGCAACACTGTCGTGAAAAAATTGCATCATTTGGTAGAGTATTGCATTGGTTATCAATATTTAGATAAGTTTTAAGCAGGAGGATAAATAACGAAATACTAAATTTTATGTAAATTTCCAAGACTTTATTATTATATTTTCTATCTATCTATCTATTGCCTGATGCCGTGATCCCTGAAGGGGTGGCCACGAACGAACCGCCCCCATACACCTCTGTCCCCGGTCAATCGACGCCCCTCCCACCAACCAGCACCGCCTTCGTTCATATACTTCCTCACTCCATCCTTCCACCTCTCTTTCGGTCTACCTCTCCCTCTCTGTCCCTCCACCTCGCTCTCGTACACCCTCTTAGTCATTCTCTCGCTTTCCATACGTTCCATATGGCCGAACCCTCTCAAGTTGTTCCTTTTCACACTTTCCAGCACATCTACCTCCACACCACACCTCCTTCTTACTTCCTCATTAGTCTGTCTATCCCTCCATGTAACTCCGCACGCGCTTCTTAGGTAATTTATTTCCACTGCTCTCACTCTTGGTCTGAGTCTCTCAACCAACGTCCATGCTTCGCTTCCGTAAGTCAGTGTCGGGATTACCACACTGTCATGCAAGGACTTCTTCACTTCCATACTGACCACCTTACTTCTTGGTACTGCTTTCAGTGTTCCTACAACCCTCTTCCCCTGTTGTACCCTCTCCCGCACTTCTTCTCCATAGTCCCATCTTTACTCAACACACTGCCCAGATACTTAAAAGAGTTGACGATCTCCATAGCCTGACCGTTCAGCTTCACCTCACACTCTGTGACTTCACCCCTTTCGAAGACCATAACCTTGCTCTTCCCCGCATTTACCTTCAAATTCCGTTTTTCGCACACTGTTCCAAACTCATTTACCAGACCCTGCAACTCCCATTCATTATCACTCATCAGAACTGTATCATCCGCAAACAGCAGTATAGGTAGCTTCCACTCAATTCCCTCCCTTTTCAGCGATACACCAACATCCACTGCTTTTGTTAGTATTTCTTTCATTACTCCATCCATATATACAGTAAACAACGGGGACATCACACACCCCTGTTTCAAACCAACATTCAGGTCAAAGAACTCGCTCTGCTCACTCTACACACGTACTGCCGCCTTTGCACCCTCATACATGCTCTTCACTGCTTTCAGCAACTTGCCATCTACTCCGTATATTCTAAGTACTTTCTCTATCCACTCTGCCATAGGCCTTCTCCAAGTCCATAAAGGCAACATACACCTTTTGTTTCTTCTCCAGATATTTCTCCACAACACAATTCAGGGTAAAAATCTGATCTATACATCCTCTTCCCTTCCTAAAACCTCCCTGCTCGTCGCCTATCCATATCACTGTTCTCACTCCTCTCAATCACTACCCTACTGTATAACTTCCCTACTACGCTTAGAAGACATATTCCTCGGTGGTTACCACACACTCCTCTTTCCCCTTTGCCCTTAAATAGGGGGACTTTGATGCCAGTCTTCCAGTCATCAGGTGCACTCCCCTTCTCCCATGCTAGTTTGCACATTTTCCATACCAATTCGATCACTATCTCACCACCATACCTCAACATTTCCCCACACACTCCATTTGTTCCAGGTGCTTTTCCCAACTTCACTCTTTCCATGGCTTCCCACACTTCTGAGCTCCTGATCCTCACCTCCTCCTCCACTACTTCTCTTCTTCTCCCTCCCATACCATATCCAGCTATGTTTGCTGGCTCTTCATTCCTTTCATTTAGCAACTCATTAAAGTACTCCCTCCATCTTTCTGACTCTCTCTTGCTTCTCAGCTAGCATTCTCCCATTCTTATCTTTCACACCCTTACTGTTTCCCTTGCTACCTTCCCTAACTTTCTTGACTTCTTTCCAGAACAGTTTCTTACTCTCCCTACATTTTAAACTCAGATTCCTTCCAAATTCCTCATCTACTCATCTCTTACTTTCCTTCACTACTCGCTTCACCACCCTCTTACTCTCCACGTACCTCACTTGTTTCTGTCTCTCGAAATCTTCATTCCCTCTACTACCCAACCACTCTCTGTATGCTTTCTTCTTTTCTTCCACAGCTATTCTAACCTCTTCTTACCTCTTTCACTCCCCTTCCTCTTCTCCTCACTCCACACACCTCCTCACATGCTGCACAGATCTCATCCTTAAACACCTTGCTTATCTCCTCCACTTCCTCCATAACTTCCAGGTCGAACCCACCTAGTCGTCTTTCCACTGCTCTCCTGTACTCCTCCCTGACTTCCTCCTCCTGCAACCTCTCCACCCTCCTCACCATTCCACCCTCCTCTCGCCTCCCTTCAGCTCTCCTCACCCACTTCTTTTGTATCCTAACTTTAGCTACCACTACATAATGATCAGACAGACCCCCTCCAATACCCCTATACACCCTAGCATCCATCACAAATTTCTTCATTCGTTCATCCACACATACATAATCAATCAATGACTTTCGTTCCACCACTGTCTCATCCTCCATCGTCCACACCCGTTTCCACGTGTACACCTGTGGATCATTCTGTGTCGGAAGAAGGTATTGGCTATCCACAGCCTCCTCCCCACACATACGTCCACAAGTGCACTACCATTCCCATTCACCTCTGATGGTACCCCCCACCCTCCCACCACTCCCTCAACTTTCCTATCACCCACCTTACCATTCATATCCCCAATCAGAAATATTCTTTCGTTCTTGTCAAACTTCTCCAGGCACACCTCCACATTCATCCAGAACTCCTCTTTCTTTCTTTCAAGTGTATCCTCTGTCGGGGCATACACACACACACAATCACCCACGTTTGTATTCCTACTTTCATTCTCACCCACACAATCCTTGAACCCACAGACCCATACTCTCTTACACATTCCTTCCATTTGCTACTTACAAACAAACACGCACCTTCTCTCGCTGTTCCTTCACTCACTCCAGCACACACACCCATTCCACACTCCCACTCTCTCACATCTGAACCTTTCCATTTGGTCTCTGTCATTCCACATAATTTATATCCAGCCTGGCATTCACTAGAACTTCCAGAACCTCTCTCTCTTTTGTGCCATCATTCATGCCACTAATATTCCATGTAGCCATTCTCAGAATGTCCGAAGGAATGTCCTTTGTCGGTCATGGTTCGTCAACATAGGTTCCGTCCGCATCCGAGGCTATTCATTAAGCTAGTTGGACGACAGCTACTAGGTAAAGATTTGCTGCCTTTTTTAATATCGGTCTTATGCTAGCGAGGTTCCACTCACCAAGCATAGTCCCGGACTGCAAGGATATATAAAAAAGCAATGTCAGTGGTTTGGAGAGCTCACATTTAGCTTCCTTTAGAACTTTAGGTGACATTGTGTCGGGTCCAGGTGATTTGTTTGACTTAAGGGGGTATCCCGCTGTGCGACTTTTTGATGGCGAACGCCCAGTGACAGAGGGCAACAGGATTTTTTGTCTATGTCCCAAAATTTGCCATATTTGCTCGAATTTTCTCCAATTGTCGCCGAAATCGCACAGCATTCGTCCTAGCGTCGCCCATGTTTGCCCAGATTCCCCCAGATTCGGCGTAAATTTTGAGCATAACCAAAAAACGGCTGCGAATTCAAAATTTTGGCGAATGTTGTGCGACATTCACCCTTTGTCTCACTGCATTCGACGTTGTTCGCATGATAGTTGCACAATTAGTAACATTGTCCCCGTATTCGCCAGTACCGGCGAGTGTGGGCGAATTAGGTGAATGTTGGACGAATAAGTCGAATGTTGTGCGAATGCCGAGCGAATACTGGATGAATATGGGCGATTATGGACAAAATGCCCTGCGAGCTTTGGAGCGAATATGGCGAATTGCAATTATTGGCAATGCTGCTTGTGAGCGAATTCACTCGATTATGGCGACTACTCTACGGTGGTTGTGCGAATGCAGTGAGTGTTTCGACGAATATCAGCTAATGCAACACGACAGCAGAACGACATGGGTTGAGTGAAGGCGAATGGTGGTCGAATGAGGGCGAACGTTGGGCACAGAAATCATATTGGGGTCGCCTTGACCCTTGCAATAACACTATCTATGGTTGCTCCAGTTTCACTGACCCATATATATATATACACCAGTCGTGTCAGGGTGTCATTACCCTAGTTACCACCACCAAGAGCACACATCCCTACTATCGTCCGCGCACCCGTTTCATCATGCCCAAAGTTACCCCGAAGAAGGCCGAGAAGGAGATGGAGGAGGAGATGACTGGACCCACACCCCCATCATAGTCCATACCAGGCACGAGTGGAGAAGGCCGCTCACCTAGATCACGCTCACGGTCACGGTCACCAATTATTGGGAGACATGAACCCGGTGAGTATGATATTGTGGCTGAACATGAAGGGGAAGTATCTGAGATGGACACCTCAAATCTGGCGCCTGCAAAGAGGAACGTCTTCACTGAAGAAGAGGAAGCGGAACTGGTCGACTGGTTCAAGAATCGACCATTCCTCTACAACAAAGGCCACAAGTCCTACAGGGTAAGGCCTTTAAGAAACGACACCTTAGAACATAAGACCATATCACTCAACGTCACTGGTAAGTTGAGAACATCAGATTATGTGTCAGTATGGAATTGTGAAGTAGAAATATGCAAAAAAACAAGTGTTTTACATATACAAATTAAGTGACATTGTGTGCGAAACAACGTTTGTTTATGTTACTAATAATGTTATCAATTCGCTGCCCTTGTTTAAAGGAATTTGTCATTTGCATATTTCCCTTTATTGCACAGTCAACATGCACACACACTCCGTTATTTGGGACATAATTTGCTGTAATGTAATGGGAGTTTTTTTTTTGGTTGACATATTAATTACATTATAAGTGGCATAAAGATGACCTGTATAAAGTGACAAGGACTAATTGCTGTTGTTGATCGCCAGCACATTTTTCTCATGTCCTACACTTTCAAAAGCTACTATATGTTTATTAAACATTTAATTTTTCTTACTCAACAGCTGGTCAGCTGACGAGCTGGTTCAGGGGGATGCAGACCCCTTCACCAAGCTTACCCAGGAGAAGCGGGTCAAACCACTCACGCCGAGGGAACACTGGATAAGAAACAATTTCCGGTTCGTGAACCCTTACATCGGCAAAGTATGGACGAGGCCACGCAAACGGTAGGTAATTATACATATTTATTTATTATTTCTACAATAATGTATCTATTTCAGTAATTCCTCATTCGATTTTTCACACTAAATTTGTTAGTGTGTCTCGCCAAGTTTAATTTAAATAGTTATTACAAATTTTCTTACACTGTTTCTGTATTCAGGAATTTATTTATTTCGGAAACGAATATTTTAAATACATTTCCAGGTTTCGAAGCAGTTGACCACATATCCTGGAAACCTGGGCACTGTGTGATAAAAGGTGCCCACCTTTCCGTAATGTAGGAGGTGTCGGTGGGTTTGAAACCTGTTCATGGTATCTGTCTCTCAAGAAACATAATTATTTATATTCCTGTGTATAATATTTTTGTTTTCTTTTTAGCCGGTGGAGGAGCGTGATGATGGTGGCGACAGCGACACGACAGTCGAGTTCGTCCCAAGTGACTATGAAACCGACAACAGGGACAGCCTCCCTGCAGGTGCCCCCCATGCTCCGGCCCGGAGTAGACACACATCAAGGGAACGTGAAGCACTGGACCTGCACATATATGGCTTCGTCTTCACGCTTTTCTTGATTCTACCGCTGGTCCGACGTTAAAAGGTAGGAAAATCTCTCTCTCTCTCTCTCTCTCTCTCTTTATATATATATATATATATATATATATATATATATATATATATATATATATATATATATAGAGATATAAATATATATATATATATATATATATATATATATATATATATATATATATATATATATATATATATTATATATATATATATATATATATATATATATATATATATATATATATTATATATATATATATATATATATATATATATATATATATATATATATATATATATATACCGGGTATATATATATATATATATATATATATATATATATATATATATATATATATACAAAACATTACATATTTGCCCTACCATATCATGGTCATGAGGCCGTCTGAGAAAGTATTAATATGATTTATGCCTCCAGGCTGTATACAGTCTTGTCCTATCTTCCTCTCATTATCTCGCGATAATAGCCTACAGGCATGTACGTGAAACTGCGGCCCATTTGCCCCCAAGTGAAGAAAAGTCAGATCAAATTGTCATGTTGTTGTATTTTCCCCTTTGTGTTTGACCCAGATAATGTTTTCGTTCCCTTTGACACATTTATATAATCTGTCAATGTTCGTCAAATTTTCGTCACCCATTGTACAATCAATTTGATGTAAATATTTCTCACAAGTCTGCCTCAAAAGTTGCCTACCACTGCACAGATTTATATCGAAACATTCTCAGTAATCGTTAAACATTTGCCACCAATTTCAGTTGTCCGTTGACAGATTTATACAAACATTCTTAGTATTCGTTTAGCAATCGTCACCCACTCAAATAAGCTTGCCTGTGAACTGGTGGGAAGAGGGAGTTGAGGGTGGGTGTCATCAGATAACGGTGGCGACACAAGCCAGAGATTAGCACCCACACTTTTGATCTAGTATACACACAGGGTTTGCGACTGTTTGGGATGTCTGACGTTAGAATGAATGTATTAAAGGATTTGTGTATGAATACATATTTATATTATTTTATGAACGTTCCCTTTCTCTTTTCTCACACAGGTGTTGAGGGGTCGTGAAATCAGCTGGCGGTCCTGGAGGCGCGTGTTGGTCACCATAGTACCTCTTTTGTTAAAGTTTAATATAGATTTATCTATTTTTGTTTTTGGAATGTTTTCAATAAAACAATAAAACATGTATTTGTCATTTTCAATTACCCATTTCACTAACTTTAGATCATTTTATCTTGGCAAGAAAACATGTTAGTAATAACAATGTAAAAAAGGTCAAAACATTAAAGTGTTGCTATTCCAATAAAACTGTCAAATATATTATAAACAAATGATATTCTTGCGATTAAAATTAAACTGACATATGCAAAATAGATAAACATATATATGCAAGGTTGCAATGGTTGACAAAAGTACGGGAATAAATAAACATACAAATGTATATGGTCATTTGAAGAAAACAAAATCAATAAACCAATAAATAACAATTCCTCATGTGACAACATAAATTTATATGATGGGTAATAACAATAAATCTCTATCCACGCAATCACATACATCAATACAAATTTTAATGATTTGACTTGTTAATTATCCATGTAATCATGGTGTTCCTCATCTATATAGGGGAAGGTGAGGGCGAAATACCTCAATTCTCCCGTCGGCTTGGATAGAGGGAGTCATATTTAATGTTAATACAACGCTCTATCGTTTTCAAAGGCTTGTAATAATGAATTCTACCTATTGGCCATAATCCCCAATAATCGATAGGTGCCATGTTCGCACAACCTTCGCGTTGTTCGCAATCACATCGTCCAACATTCGTAGGACAATCGCCCTGCAAACGCTACTGTTGCCATCATTGATCGCCAAACTCGCCATGATTCGCCATCAAATTTCGCACATCATTCGCCATTGTCGCCTAAATAGTCGCCACAATGGCACTTTGAGCATACGTCTGTCGCACTGCTATCACCATAATTCGCCTTGTTCGACTTCATTCGCTTCTGGATTCGCCCTATTCGCTGCGAATTTACGGACATAGAAAAAAAAACACTGTCGCAGGGCATTCGCCATCGAAAAGTCGCACAGTGGGATAACCCTTTAGGTTTCTCCAAACATTTCAGTACTTCTCTCTCTGCTCTGTAATGTTGATATTGCTTAGAGCATCAGAATTGTCTAACTGAACTGGCGGTAATGTAGGGATACCACTAAGGTCTTCTGTTGTAAAAACTGATGCAAAGAAGGTATTGAGGACATCATTCGTCTGTTCTTCGTCTTTGGTGTAATCTCCGTTCTCATCTACTAACGGTCCAATAGTTGAAGTGACTATCTTCTTGTTTCTTATGTAACTAGAAAATTCTTTCGGGTTTGTTTTACTTAGATTCGTAATATGTAACTTCAGGGTCTTTTTACATACCTTAATTAACTGTTTGGCTTTGCGTCGTAGATCTATGAATTTTATTCGTTCACCATAATTTTCCGAGGTTTTAAATTTTTCATTAGCAATTTTCTTCACAAGTAAACAGTCTGCAATCTCTTTATTCCACCATTTAGGCTTATTATTATGGAATGAACGTAGGTTTTTCAATGGTATGCACGCTTGCAATACTTTGAAGTAAGTGGTTGTAAACAATTCCCATGATTTACTTATGTCATTATTGTTACACAAAAACTGTAGCTCCAATCAGTTTCTTTAAGTATTGCTCTGAGCTTATAAAAGTTTGCTTTATTGAAATTTGGGATTTTGTCACTGGTGCTATTTGATTCATTACTATTAAACTTTATACTGAAATTGATTCTTCGATGGTTGCTGTTACTGAATTCTTCACCAACATTCAAACCCTCCACTAAGTCTTCTTTCGTTGCAAGTAGTGGTGGGCACTGTCGATTACTGGTAATCGATTACTTCGATTACTGACTTAATTTTTCCGGTAATCGATTACTTCTCAAGTAATCGATTATTCTTAACCCTCCAACCCCGGCTACGCATTACATAAATATTGCCCGAAACCCGGGTATTTTGGCCGAAAAACGTCTAGGCTAGGCTACCGTATCATTGTTATGCTGACTGCTTCCCGCATTCCCGCGCATCCCCAAGCGTAGCTGTGTTATTTACCTGTAGAATGGCGTTAAGTAGAGCTCTCTAAGTCAACTGGTTGAGTTGTGATGATGATTTCAGTGGAGATAACTTACGGCAACAACAGCCACTTTACAATACTTTTCGATACTTAACAATAACATACAGGCACACACGAACAAGCGACGCTCTCCTTCTTGTGGCCGAAGATGCGGGGCGTCGGTCCAGCCGGCTGTTGTTTACATGCGTCGGACCGACGCCTCGCACACCAAGCTCACAGGCTTTCAACCACTGGTACAATGTTGTACCACCCGGGTTCCTTGGGGCAAAACATAATGGTACACACGTGTACCATCCGAGTTTGAAGGGTTAAAGTACTTATTTCCCCCATCGTATCAGTCCCATTTCATATATGCGAGAGATCTTCTAACCTATAAGGCTATAACCCAGAGCCAACAGTGTTTATAAAGGGTGCCTCATCAATTTTTAACTCACAATTTACTGGTAAGTTGATATTCTATAATTTGTACTAAATTTCTTACACATTTCTTACACATTTGTAACATTGAACTCTTGGAGTTGTCCTATGGTTATGTGTTGCATAGTGCATATATAGGCTACACGCATAACTTTAAGTTACGCAATCATACGCTATCATAGGGCTACATAATTATGTGACAAATAGGCTAAATTCTAAGGTTATATGGATAATTTTAACAATTTCTACCCTTTTCTACAGGTTTTCTTTGGCCCTGGGTAGCTATATTGATATACACACATTAGTAATCGATTACTAATCGATTACTCTTCAGAAAAGTAATCAGTAATCACGATTACTGAAAAGTCTCTGAAATGCCCACCACTAGTTGCAAGTACAAGGCCAAGCACATTATTACCACGGGTCGGTCGGAGATTGAACAAATTGAAATAGTGAACGTTCTTGCAAGTTGGTGTAGAGGTCATGTCCGGAGTGAGAAGTACACATATCACCTCACTTAGTTATTGGTAAATTAAAGTCGCCAAGAATAACGGTATTTTGAATGTTACATATTTCTGAAATGTGTTCATACATTTCTTGGTCAGTTTGCAATGATTGAGCTGGAGGTCTGTATATTCAAGTTAGTGATATTTTAGTTCCCTGATTAGTTTTCAAGAGTACATAAGATATATATATCGACATTCACAATTTGAGGTTTTGTCATTAAGATAGGATTAAGAGTTTCTTTGATAAAATACAGATCATCCTCCTCCATTTTTATTGATTAGACTTTTCTCAAACATTTTATAACCGGGAATTAAGTGTATATTCTGCTAGAAAATCTCTGTCTTCCGTATTTAACTAAGATTCTGTAATACCGATTAAATCATAATTTTATGTAAACATAATTGTCTCTAGATCCAAAAATGTGTTGCGTATGACACGAGCATTTGCATACAGAACCTTTAGAGAATTATGGTTACATTTAATTGACTGCGCATTTTCCGATTTCTGGTTCTTGTGTGATCTTGAGAGAGAGAGAGCGAGAGCGAGTGCGAGTAATTAGTGGGTAAGGAGAGAGGGTGGGAAGTGGTGCTCGTCTCACCCAGCCTCCTCCTCTCCACTCTCCATTCTTCCTCACCCACCAAGATTACTTTCCTCCTCCTCTTCTTCCTGTTTCCTTATTTAACCCCGTAAACTGCAAAGGGCTTCTGCTAGGCTTAATTGGATAGTAATTTACGTAATTATATTGAAGGTTTTTCTGCTAACGAGATTCATAGATTAGACACATTCGTCGATAATGTACATACCAAATGTAAACTTAAAGGATGCAAGATATTGTAGGTAGTAGGGGTAGGCAGCCCCGCCCAGGGAAGTACTACCGCCAAGGTTTCGGGAGACTCAGGGAATAATTCCATTTACTCTCCCAGGCCTTGGTAGCTGGATACATATCTTTCTGCCTCACACATCAGGGGTATCAGGAAAACCCTCTTTATATAACATACACATCCAACTTCACGACATTGCCCTACATCGCTATCCTCTATCCATAAAACACTACTCTTTCCACTACATATCATACATGTATCACCATACACCTACCTAATAAATATGGCAGTACAATTGTTAAGAGCAAACCTGGTGGTCCCTCGGATATCTACCCCCAGCAGGGTTGGGTCATTGACACAGGGCCCTCCCGGTCATCATCATGCGACTGTGTCAAGAGCATTGCAACGTCCCAAAGCTGCTCGTCGGTGCAGCTTTTTCTTTAGCAATATAAGGGGATTTCACTCTAACATCAATTTTGTACACCAATTTCTTCAAGCAGAATCCCCTACTCTCCTTTTTTTGACAGAGACTCAAGTAACATCCACATCTGACACGTCTAGATTTCATTTCCAGGTTATCCACTGCTCCATGTTTCAGACCTAAAGGAGGTGTATGTTGCTTCGCAAAATCTGAAATTGTCCTGGAGGAGGTTACTAGTTTCAATTATCCCTATTTTGATTATTCTATATACAAATTAATTTCTGCTGGTAAATTTAAATACATATGTTGCATCTACCGTTCCCCAAATACTCCTCCAGAGCAATGTCTTTTTGATTCTCTGTCCTCACAACTCAGTGTCCTCAACTTAAATGCTTTTTCTGAAATCACTGTGTTGGGTGATTTTAATGTCCATAATGTTGAATGGCTCACTCATTCAGCCAGGACTGATGATGCTGGTCTTGAATGTGAGCTATTTGCAGACTCATTTAATCTCACTCAACTAGTCAACCAACCCACCCGTGTACCAGATAATCCTAATCATAATTCCCACCTACTGGACTTATTTTTAACAACCAATTCAGAAAATTATGATGTTACAGTGAGGTCCCCGCTTGGATCATCTGATCACTGTCTGATACAGGCCACTTGTCTATCACCTGCCACACCTTCCCACTCTGAACCTGTTTTGGTGACTAAATGGCATTACGATAGGGCAGACTGGGAGGGTCTTCAAGGTTTCTTTATTGATATTCCCTGGACCTCTTTCTTTTCTAATGATGTACACTCCACCTTGAGCCACATACAAGATTTTGTAAAAATTGGAATGGAAACTTTTATTCCTCATCAAAAGTACAGTAAAAGATCTAATTCACCTACATGGTTTGACCATAATTGTGCTAGAGTAACTGAACAAAAAGCAATAGCCTACAATGCATACACAAGATCAAAAACACATGAAGCCTTTAACTCCTTGCGACATATATGACGCGATCGCGTCATATGGACTTATCTCCATGCCTCTCTAATAAGTTATATGACGCACTAGCGTCATATGGAGCTCAGTAAGTCCGATAAGTTAGCTTACGATAAAACCGTTGGTGGCAACCTCAGCTTCCTCCGATAATTCTAACGGCCGCAGTGTTGTTGTGAGTGTAGTGCGAGGCAGTGGCAATGATCCCGGGGCTCCTGCCTCCTCGGACTTATTGGAACATAATATGTCTGAAGGAGTTAATTACTTTAGAAACATCAGAAATCATGCCAAAACTGTATTAAACCTAACTAAATCAAACTTTCTGCACAAGCAGGCAAATAAACTTCTAAATAATCCAAATTATAACAAAATATTTTGGTCTACTCTTAACTCATTCAAATCCAACTTCACTACTGCTTCATCCATTCCACCATTAAAATCTCTGACTGGCAATCTTGTAAGTGACCCACGAGGTAAAGCTAACCTTCTTGCGGATATTTTCTCCACCAACTCAACCTTAGATGAAATAAATCAAGATGTCCCTGTACTTAATTTTGATTCGCCTGAAATTCCCTCACTTAACCCTTAGACCCCGGGTGGTACACGTGTGTACCATTTTTTTTTGGCCCGAGGAACCCGGGTGGTACATCACTGTACCATTGCTTGCGTGTGTGCTTTCGAATGGCGCGCGTAAAAATTTCGCTCCGTGGTCACCAGGCGTCGCTAGGCGACGCCACCAGACAGCATGTACGCCACCAAAACAGTCTCTACCCTGCCGCCAACATGGATACTAGCCCAAAAAGTTATTCCCTTGTGTCCGATTCTACGCTCCCTTCGACGCCTGCCCATGTTCGTCGCGCCCTAACGCAAAGGCACGTACAAGATGCGTTGACTCCCGGAGGTATTGAGATAGCTTTGAGGAGTTATGAACGTGGTGAAGGCCAAAATAGTGTTGATGAGTTGGGTAGTGATAGCTCCGAGTCTTATCAGTCTCACTATAGTGAAGATTTTGACGATCTAGACGAAATCCATGAAAGATACGCCTTTTTTAGTGGATTTGACCATGACGATGAAAGTGATGATAGTGAGGCTGAGCGGGAGGCTGAGGTTGACCCGCCATTGTCTTCCTTATCTACCCACGCCACCCAAGTTGCCCCAGGCTCCCGCCATTCTTCCCCACCACCACCAGCACTCCCTAGGGTTGAGGACCCCCCACTTTCGGCCTATTTACCCACTCCTTCCCCACCTCGCCGACCTACACGCCGCCCACGCATCATTCGTTCCCCGCGAGATTATGAGGGGGGCTCTGAAGAAGAAGGGCACCTCACAGATGACTCTGGCCATGATTACCTGGGTCCACCGTCAGGGCAAGATGACGGCTCTGACGACAACGACGATGACGACGACTTTATGGACATCGACGACCCTCAACCCAGACGCTTTGCCCAGGGCCGTCGTGCTCCTGGCCGCCCTGGCCGCCGGGCTGGCCGCCGGGCTGGGCCTGGGCGCCGTCGCGCTCCTGGCCGCCCTAGGGTGCGCGCCGCCAAAGTTCGTGGGCGTGCTGCCCCCGCTCTAGCTCCACAGAGGGCAGTGGCACAACCTGGGCGCCCCGTTCAGGACCGCCTGCAGTGTGCACAGTATCTAAATGTGCACAAGCTCTGTTACCTGCCTCTGGAACGAGATGGAGTCACCATTAGCAGAAGGCGGTGCCATGTCTGCTGGAACAGCCAGGTGAGGCCGAGGAAGCACAAAAAGACCACCATGCAGTGTGTGGAGTGCCAGGTGTCACTATGTACTATACCGTGCTTTGCTGAATACCACAGCAAGCAGGAGTACTAACTAATAATCATAGTGAAAGTACCAAAGACTGACAATATGTATGTATATAGGCAACAAGTGGAAATAAAACAATGTACAGGTGTATTGTGATAAAAAAATCATGTATTATGAAAACATATATAAATAAGTGAAAAAAGACACAATAAATTGTATATAAAACGTTTACAAAGCATATAACTAAGTGAAAGTGACACATGACATAATATTAGATGGCCAAAGTATAATAAACACCTGTGATAACGAATAATCAGTGCCTAATATAACAATAACCTACCTCAATTACTCATAAAAACTACGGTATCGAGTGAAAATGTGAAATATTTGTTACAATCATAGCCTAATAAACATATTTTATATAATTGGACTCCAAATAACTATAATAACATCACTATCAATACATAAAATCGCCTCCGGGAGGTAAAAGGTTTTGCGCGACGAGTGGCTAAGAAAACAGTAGGTTAGCCGAGCCGGGGCCTGGGCAAAGGCGACGCATCCGAACGCGGGATGATTTTCACGCATAAAAATCACTCCACTTCCCGCGCTCACCATTATGCAATCACTTGGGCTAGAGACCTCTACTCAACGGCATTCTACACATGAAGGTTTGTGCTACATTTTTCTGTTTTTTTTATAACTTTGTGTAATGTATTTCAGGAGTAACATGTGAATCAACAGGGACCAAAATTCCTGAAAACCCCCGGACACAAAGTACAGTCACGATATTCCCTAGCCGGGGTCGGAGGGTTAAGATCCACACCAGACATGTCAAAACTATTTTACAGAATCTCTCAGTAGATAAGGCTCCTGGTCCAGATGAAATTCCTCCAATAGTACTTAGGAATTGCTCCTTGGTGCTCGCTCCTGTATTGGCAATATTGTTCCGTCTGTGTACTCATACCTCATGCTTCCCAGTACCCTGGAAAGAAGCAAACATCCATCCAGTTCCTAAAAAAGGTGCCTCTTCAGATCCATCAAACTACAGACCAATAGCTATAACTTCCACTCTTGGTAAAGTCTTTGAAATTTTATTTAATAATCACATAATTAAGCATCTTGAGAATAATAAATTAATCAGTGATAGGCAATATGGTTTTAGACGATGTCGATCAACTGCAGACATTCTTTGCCTTCTTACGCATCAAATCAACCAAGCTACAGACCAACATGGTGAAACACATACAATAGCACTGGATATATCAAAGGCATTTGATAGAATCTGGCATCAATCCTTATTGTCGAAGATGTCACACTACGGCCTTGCATCATTAGTTCCACTAATTTCTTCTTATCTTCATAACAGAAAAATATGTGTAATGGTAGATGGCCTTTATTCTCAATTTCACTCAATAAATGCTGGTGTTCCCCAGGGATCAGTTTTGGCCCCAACTCTGTTCCTCATTCATATCAATTATCTCATATCTACCACTCATAATCCAATACATTCCTACGCAGATGACTCAACACTCCAGTTCCTTCACATTTACCAATTCTTTCACCCAACCCGATTTTATAAATTAAAAAATAAACACTGCAATTTCTCTGAACCAGGACCTTTCTAGAATTAATGAATGGGGACAACAGAATCTAGTTTCCTTTAATGCACAGAAAACCAAGTACATTCAATTTTCTAACCGACAGAATCTCACTGACTCCCATATATTTGTTAATGATGTAAATATTCCCACTTCCCCTAGTATTGACATTCTCGGTGTAACATTAATTACTAACTTGAGCTGGACACATTATGCTAGAAGCATTGCTAAGAATGCCTCTAAAAAACTGGGACTCCTGTACAGAGTTCGAGAATTCTTCACTGACGAGCAGTTGGCCGTAATATATAAAAGTCATGTGCGTTCTCAGATGGATTACTGTTCATCTCTGTGGAGTGGAAGTGGAGTGGTTGCATTGAGGCAGTTGGACAAAATTCAAAATAAAGCTATTAGATTAATCAATAACCCTGCAATCACACAGGACCTTCCTACATTATCCATACGAAGAAACGTTGCATCCCTTGCATTATTCTACAGATATTTTCACAGCAATTGTTCCGAGGAACTTGCTTCAATTGTTCCGCCTCTCCACATCTTTCCCCGTAGAACTAGGGCAGCTGAGAGCGCCCATGAATTTACACTTTCTCCTCCACAATGCAGAACTTCTGCTTATCAAAATTAATTTATCCCTAGAACTACTACTCTTTGGAATTCACTTCCCTCGAGTTGCTTTCCACAAACTTACAATCTACAAAAGTTTAAATCCAGTTGTTACAAACATTTTATGAATGGAGGATGCCTTTAGGCACATGGACCTTTTTGTTTTATCTGTGTTTTTCCTTCCTCCGTTCATTGTCTCTTAAAAAAACAAAAAAACAAAAAGATTATCTGAGTTTTGCGTGATGAAACAAAGAGTTACAGTTAATGGGTGAATAGAAACAATTGAGGAATGTTAAAATATATTGGTTTAGCTTCAAAGTACATAGTCCTTATTTAGAGTGTCAGCGAATCCTTGATTCATGGTGTAGGTCAGTGGTTAAGTGGACAAATCACAAATATGTTGGCCCCTCATCTTGATTAACCTACACACTCAGCCCAAAAATCTGATAAACCTGATGTTGGTGATTTGGAATTATTATAGGCGGCGTGTCATGGTGAAGGTAGCATATGTGCGAGATACAACTTATCAACCCCTGCACTAACGTCCTTTCAATTTTGTTCTGGCTACTATTGGATGATTTTATTCAGTTTAAAAAGGACCTCCAGTAATTAACAGACTTCAAACTATCTTAAGCATCGCAAAATCGTCTAAATATAGCTGAAATAAAATACAAAAATATTTCGGTGGTACAGAAGGGGTTAATAAACTGAAATATGTCTTCACAGTACTTAATGGGTTAAATCATATTGTGGTAGCTAGAAGAGATGTTTAATGGTAATGTAGGACAGGTTGGGAGAGAGGTATCCTGACTAGGATTCCAACCAGAGAGTGTGTATAGGAGAGAGGAGTCTTCCTATGTATTCTATTAATAAAAAGGTGCCTCTAAATGTTGCCAGTTACCCTTTTTCGATTTTTTTGTCAGCGCCATCTATTGCAGGGTTTCAGAACTACACAACGTGAATAAATCTACGGATGTACCCTCCATTCTGTTTTTTTTTTTGTATATGTACAGTTGGTCAAAGTTCCAGATGACCCACCCTCGCTTTGGGGCTCGCAGAATTATCTGGCAATACTGGTGTAGGAAGGAGGTGTGTCTTACAAAGATTGGGATTGGTAGATCTGATTTCGGCTATATCATTGTTAGAACATATATTATACTAAGCAAGGGAAAGTAAGCCTATCTCAAATAAAAATGCATACATCGCTATGTATGATCTCGAAAATTCACCCAAAGTTCGAAGATTTGCTTAAATATTCAAGTTATTATATCCACTGATTGGCAACTCATATAAAACCTGCTAACTGCCACAACATACTTTACTCGATGTTATAAGAATACATATTTCTGTTTTATTGGTGGCTGCTTAATGAAGGAGCATTTAGTCTTCACAATGTGAACACTACAGTCTAATTTGCAGTAATATACAGGACAGACACATGTAACACATTAATGGTAGGTGGTATCCCTGCACCACTACACCAGTATTACCAGCTAAGTCTGTGAGCCCCAGAGCGAGGGTGGGTCAGCTGGAATTTTGACCAACTGTACACTACTTTTCTCTCTCTCTCTCTCTCTCTCTCTCTCTATATATATATATATATATATATATATATATATATATATATATATATATATATTATACTGTATATACGGTATAATATATATATTCTGACATTCGGAGCCCTGTATGTTTATTTAAGAGTTAGAATTAAGAGTTGAAGGAGTGCCAAACTACCCAGACGGCGAAGCAGACCAGCGAGCGAACCAGCGAGCGAACCAGCGAGGGGGAAACCAGCTCGTCCGCATACCAGCAAACAAGCCTTCACACCTGGTGCGTCATAGGGGACCCTGCAAACTACTTCGATGACCCGACACTATGACGTATGATCGACGCCAGGAGCCTCCATTGGACCACTCACCTGCTACGCAACTCGAGGAGCTGTGATTGGGGCGCGCACTACCCGCCGCCTCCTGATTCGTTCCTACACCATCATTGTTTAGTATATAAGACCCGAGTATTGGGCATTCAAATCAGTCTCATTTGGAGTTGGGAAGGTGAACTTGCAGCTGGAGGAAGACGGGGTGAAGTATTATAATGGGATTGTGACTGTCAGTCAGATTATATAAGTGTGTGTTAAGTGTGTTCGGTGTAAACACTTACGTTATGTTGATTATTGAGATATGTGATTGGGAATTAACGTTAACGCTACTATTATGTACTTAACTATTTGATTGGGAATTAACGTTAATGCTACTATTATGTACTTAACTATTTGATTGGGAATTCACGTTAACGCTACTATTATGTACTTAATATTTGATTGGGAATTAACGTTAACGCTACTATTATGTACTTAACTATTTGATTGGGAATTAAGGTTAACGCTACTATTATGTACTTAACTATTTTATTGGGAATTAACGTTAACGCTACTATTATGTACTTAACTATTTGATTGGGAATTAACGTTAACGCTACTATTATGTACTTAACTATTTTAGTTGACTAACTTGTGGACTAAAGCAACTCTTTAAGTAGTTGGGTTATGATGAAAGTAATACTATTGTTTTATATTAATACTTACGAGTTCTTTCATTTTCTTTTAATTAAGCTTACATTGCTTAACGGTGCTTAGTACGGTGATGCTATTGTCTCTTATTAGTAATATCGCCTTAGACTAACATGGCTGTTTTAATGTTACTTCTAGTGATTTCCTAAGCTGAAGAAAATTATTTTAGCTTCAAAATATTATTTTTGCTTTTCATATTATTTGAGTGAGACCTGAATCGAATCTATGAAGCGATCCTGTAACTTAATTTACTCATAATCAAACCTCAATGTTACGTGGTTAAGAAATACCTTTAACTAATTATTAAATATATATATCTAACTTTTTATGTGACTTTGATATTAATCCTGATGATAATAATAATATAATACTATCAACGTAAGACAAGAACCAAGAATAATTACATTAAATATAAATAAAAGGACATATAAGAAAACTAGCTATTAATTTCAAAAAGGGTAAGAGACAGAAATATTCTTACCTCAATATTTATCTTTCAAGACTTTTTATAGAATTAATAGGCCTTCTTTAGATATAACTTATTCGGTTCATAACCATAGCCTACTAAGCTTCGGTTAAATAATAATTCTTTATAAATACTACATGACTTTAATTAGTTTCAGTATGTTTTCATAATTAAAGAGTATCAGTCAATAAAGGATACCAAGTCTTAAGATCCAAAAGGAAAGGAAGCAACAACAGGAAATAATATTATTAGATTTTACTTTTGTTTTGCCTTCAGCTGACTGATACCTTAATATATATCTCTGTGCTATCTAGATTCATCAAGTTAACCACTTGAGGATCAAGATACGTAACAGAAGAGTGGCGACCTCGCCAGGATTCGTTTCATACAGTTTCACTCAGTTTCATTTCCGTTTCACTACTTAAAAATCAAATATTAATCATGCCTCATCTAATTAATGACGGAGATGCTAGAGTTTTCATAGAATCTGACCCCACAGCCCCTGATATTGACTGTCTGTCAATATCCGAACTGAAAGTGCTTGCCTCACATCTCCAATTAACTGTCTCAAACATGTCCAAAGTAGAGGTGGCTCAGACCATAAAAACCCACCTGTTCCCTGTAGAAGGCGGGGAGGGAGACGGAGCAGTTGGTGGGATCCCAAGTAAACCTAGCCAACTTGGTGAACAATTGCCACCTGGTTTGACCGGTGATCAAATATTCGAACTAGAACAAGCCAGACTAAAAATAGAACTAGCCAGAATACAAGCAAATACCGAACACGCCGGACTAAATATAGAACTAGCCAGAATAAATGCCGAACAAGCCAGAGCAAATGCCGAAGAAGCCAGCATAAAAGCCAGAGCAATGACCGAACAAGCCAGAGCAACGACCGAACAATATCAATATCAATATCAAATAGCTCAACTAAAAGTCGATACAAATGCTCCCGTAATTGCTCCCCCTCTGGGATTAACTATGACCAGTGTCATTCCACCTTTCACTGAGGATAATGTGCAGGATTTCTTTGTTTTGTTTGAGGAAGTTGCTGGAGGTATGAAGTGGACAAGAGATCAAAGGCCTTTTATGTTACAAACCGTTTTGACAGGGCAGGCTCGAGCCATGTATTTGTCAGAAGTAGCAGAAGTTAGGCAGGATTATGACAATCTCAAAGAAGCTATCCTAAAAATCTATCAATTGCAGCCTGAGGCTTACAGGCAATCTTTCCGTAAAAACCAGAAGAAAGTAGAAGAAACCCATAAGGTATTTGCCAGGACCATGACTAAAACTTTCAATCATTGGGTCAAGAGTAAGAAAGTCACAAGCTACAACGATCTGAAGGAGTTGGTCCTGTTAGAAAATTTCCTATGGAAAATTGATTCTTCTGTATCCTATCATTTAAAGGGGAAAAAGGTAGATTGTCTTGCCGACGCCGCTGACATGGCTGACACATACGTGCTCAACAACAAATTTCGTGGAAAGAAGCCCTACGATAATTCTAGTTCTAATTTTAAGTATCTCAATCACAAATCTGACAGACCCAGTCACAAGCCTGTAACATCTTCCCCAGCTAGCCAAAATAGAATTGTTCCCCCAACTAAAAATGCGACTCAGGGCAATGGTAACAGAGGTGGGGCCCAAATTAATAGTAATGCTCAAAGAGGGAACGTTCCCGTATCCCCTAAAGTATGTACTTTTTGTGGCATGAGAGGCCACCTAGCTTATCAGTGCTGGGCCAAGGAGAAAATCGAGAGATCGGGGCAGACAGTTGCCGCCGCATCTCAAATTCCAGATGTGCCTTTAATGCAGGGCTCCCGACAGGAGTACCTAGCCCCAATAGTTCCTTTAATGCAGGACTCCCGACAGAAGGAGTACCTAGCACCAAAAGTTCCTTTAATGCAGGACTCCCGACAGAAGGAGTACCTAGCACCAAAAGTTCCCTTAATACAGGACTCCCGACAGAAGGAGTACCTAGCAGCTAACGTAAATCATCTAGACAGGGGTGTAGTAGCATGCGTGGTGCAACCCACTAGGGTTAAGCCAATAATAATTTCACCATCAGTGCAGGACAGTTACCGTCCCTTTATTTCATCTGGCAACGTGAGTTTAAATGGTTGCATGCATGAGGTAAACATTCTGAGAGACACAGGTTCTACTAGCACCCTCATGGTGAATCCTTACACCTGGCGAACCAGTTGTAATGAGAGGTGCTGGAGGCCAATTTTATGCATACTTGGTAAAAGGCGAAATTGAATGTGAGTTACTACAGGGTGAGGCCACCATAGCTTTGTGTAGGTCCCAAGATATCCCTGTGCCTGGGGTAACACTCCTTTTGGGGAATGATGTAGCAGGTGAGAAGGTCCGACCAGACCCCATTTTGTCACTTTCCCCTGTTAACGAGCCACTAACCGGTGAGCTCGAAAAGGAGATGCCAACTGTTTTCCCTGTGTGTGCTGTCACACGTTCAATGTCTCAAGTAGCAGTTCCCACAGACAGAAATGTACCGAATGTAAGAGTTGATGAAAGGAATGATGAGAGTGTGAATGCCGCTCCAACTGTGCCTGATGTGACTGAGGTGGATTTATCTGACACCTTTATGGCTCATTTTGACCCCAATGATGACCATGAAACCCCTCCAAATTGTCCTAGTGGCCTGGTAGAGCTACAGAGAGATGATAGTGAATGCAAGGAGTTAGCTGCCAGGGCCGTGAGTGAAGAGGAATGTGAGAAGGAGGGTGGTGAATGTTTCTACCTCAAAGGAGGAGTATTGTGGTGTAGATGGAGACAGCCACACAGACCAATCGATGATGGGGCCTGGGACGTCCATCAAGTAGTAGTCCCCAAACCTTGTCGTAGAGATATCTTGGAAATGGCACATTGTATACCATTGGCAGGACACCTAGGTGTGAGAAAAACTCTAGACAGAATCAGAGCCCACTTTCACTGGCCAGGAATGCGTGCAGATGTAGTGGAGTTTTGTAGAGTGTGTCACACTTGCCAGATGACAGGAAAACCCAATCAGAAGGTGCCTGTACATCCTCTGGTGCCCTTGCCCGTCTTCGAGAATCATTTTACTCGGGTGGTAGTGGACATTGTAGGCCCATTGCCTAAGACTTCCCAAGGTAACAATTATTTATTAACTATTATGGACATGGCAACTCGCTACCCAGAGGCTATACCCTTAAGGACTACCTCTGCTCCAACTGTCATAAAGGAACTGCTCAAATTCTTCACCAGAATGGGTTTCCCCCACGAGGTGCAAAGTGATCAAGGAACTAATTTTTCCTCTAACATTTTTCAGCAGTCCCTGAAGGAGTTGGGTATCGAGCATGTTAAGTCTAGCACCTACCACCCAGAGAGTCAAGGGGTTCTCGAACGATATCATCAGACATTAAAGGGAATGTTACGTAAGTATTGTACAGAGACCGGAGTTGAGTGGGATAAGGGGGTACCTTTTCTTTTATTTGCTACTCGTGAGGTTCCAACTGAATCCCTGGGTTTTTCCCCTAATGAGCTAGTTTTCGGTCACCAGGTAAGAGGTCCTTTGCAACTATTGCAGGATAGCCTAGTTGGCCAGGAGGGGAACCAAAACCTACTCAAGTATGTTTCAGATTTCAAAACCCGGCTGAGATCCTCATGTGAGTTTGCCGCTCAAAACCTGACAGTGGCTAAAAGCTCCATGAAGAAATGGTATGACAGAAAAGCCTGTGAGAGGGAGTTTCAGCCCGGTGATGAGGTTTTGGTCCTGCTCCCCCTTTTTGGCCAACCTTTATCTGCCAAGTTCAGTGGCCCATATAAGATCATTCGGAGGGTGAGCTTTACCGATTATCTAGTAACTACCCCAGACAAGAGAAAGCCCACGCAAGTATTCCATATAAATATGTTGAAACCCTACCATAGGTCCCCTGATTCCTCTCCTCCAGATTCTCCCACTGTGGCAGTGAATGTCAGGACCTGTGGACAGCCTGGTGCGGACGAAGTCTTCAGTTCTCTTACTGACCCGCAACAGACTGTTCCAGAGCCTGATGGTATCCATGCAGACTTTGACTTGTGATGTAGCCTATCCAACTTTCAGTATAATTCAGTAGATTGGGGGGAATTACCATCTAAACTCTGTCATCTTCCCTCTGATCAAGCGAACCAACTAATCTCTGTTTTATCTCAGTCTCTCAGTGTGTTCCGTGATACTCCAGGGCTCATTTCTTTGGCCTTGCACGACATCGACGTAGGGGATGCAACTCCCATTAAACTATCCCCCTACGGTGTCTCGCCACAACGCAGGAGTATACTGCAGGTCGAGCTTGACTTCATGTTTTCAAACCAGCTGATCACAAGGGCCTTAAGCCAGTGGAGTAGTCCGGTCATACTTGTGCCAAAGCCAGACGGGAGCCATAGGTTATATATGGACTATAGGCAACTTAATGCTGTCACAAAGAACGATACCTACCCACTGCCACGGATCAAAGATTACATTTACCGGGTTGGCCTCATACAGCAGTAAGATAAATTTAATGAGAGGATTTTGGCAATTAGCTCTCCCTTGTAGCGAGGTAAATATCATGCTTTAGTAGTGCGCTTTCAAGCCTTCAGCTGTGAGATGCCTTGCAGTTCGAATAACGCTCCAGCTACGTTCCGGCTATATTCTGATGTGGTACCTGGAGACGTTGCCTACTTTGGGTGATATCCTTATTATATCCTCATTATAATCTTGCTGTTGCCAATCTGGTGGTGAATCTATTTATGTATTATGTTTAATATTATGTACTATACTCCTTAAACTCTTTTCTAGGGGGGAGGGAGGTCTGACATACGGAGCCCTGTATGTTTATTTAAGAGTTAGAATTAAGAGTTGAAGGAGTGCCAAACTACCCAGACGGCGAAGCAGACCAGCGAGCGAACTAGCGAGTGGGAAACCAGCTCGTCCGCATACCAGCAAACAAGCCTTCACACCTGCGTGAGTCATAGGGGACCCTGCAAACTACTTTGATGACCCGACGCTATGACGTATGATCGACGCCAGGAGCCTCCATTGGACCACGCACCTGCTACGCAACTCGAGGAGCTGTGATTGGGGCGCGTACTACCCGCCGCCTCCTGATTCGTTCCTACACCATCATTGTTTAGTATATAAGACCCGAGTAGTGGGCATTCAAATCAGTCTCATTTGGAGTTGGGAAGGTGAACTTGCAGCTGGAGGAAGACGGGGTGAAGTATTATAATGGGATTGTGACTGTCAGTCAGATTATATAAGTGTGTGTTAAGTGTGTTCGCTGATGACACAGCATTGGTGGCGGATTCTGATGAGAAACTGCAGCGGGTAGTCAAAGAGTTTGGTGTGGTTTGTGGAAGGAGGAAACTGAAGGTGAACGTCAATAAAAGTAAAGTAATGGTGTGTAATAGGGGAGAGCATAGGGTGAATCTAGATGTGAGGCTGGATGGGGAAATATTGGAACAAGTAGAGTGTTTTAAATATCTAGGAGGAACGATAAGCAGGAGTGGAGGTATGGAAGTGGAGGTAAAACAGAGAGTGTGTGAAGGAAGGAAGGTTTTCGGAGCAATGGGAAGTATGTGGAAGACGAGAAATCTCGGAGTGAAAGTAAAAAGTGCACTGTATCAAGGAATTGTTGTGCCAACAGTGATGTATGGGGCTGAGACATGGGCTCTGAAGAAAAAGGAGAAAAGAGGGCTGGATGTGATGGAGATGAGCTGCTTGAGGAGTATGTGTGGAGTTACTCGTAGAGACAGATTGAGGAATGAAGAGATACGTAGGAGAGTGGGGCAGCAGGAACATTTGTCAGCCAGAGTGGACAGAAGGGTGCTGAGCTGGTATGGTCATGTTGAACGAATGGGAGATGAAAGGCTTACAAAGAGAATATGTGAGTCAGGTACAAGGGGAGATAGAAGGGCAGGAAGACCCCCATTGAGATGGAGAGACTGTGTAAGAAAGGCTTTGGATGATAGAGGAATGACTATAGATCAGGCAGGGGAAGTGGTGGTGGACAGGAGTGAATGGAGAATGCTTGTGAATAGTTGAGTGAACACGTGGTCATTTGGAGTAAGGGGTCGGGCGCAAGTTGGACTAGAGAATAGTCCATCAGGCGCCTGGCCCGGGGAGACGATTAATATGAAGGGTGCGCCTGGAAGTGTGGTGGGAGGGCTTGTGGCTTTGGCTCCGCTGCATGTCTGCCTGCCGAGATCGGAACCTCTCCGGGTGGTCGGGGGCCGGGGGAGTGCTGGAGTGACCTTGGTGACCCTGGTCTCTGGGTCTTCTCCTGGGTGACCTGGATGTGTGTGAGTTTGTGTTTTTTATCTGTGTTTATTTGTTGTTTTATGTTGTTTTTTGTGTTTTCCCTGTTCTTGCTCTGTCTTGAGTCGGCTACCCCCAAAATGGGGATTGGGCCTGAGCATATAGATAGATAGATAGATAGTGTTAAGTGTGTTCGGTGTAAACACTTACGTTATGTTGGTTAGTGAGATATGTGATTGGGAATTAACGTTAACGCTACTATTATGTACTTAACTATTTGATTGGGAATTAACGTTAACGCTACTATTATGTACTTAACTATTTGATTGGGAATTAACGTTAACGCTACTATTATGTACTTAATATTTGATTGGGAATTAACGTTAACGCTACTATTATGTACATAACTATTTGATTGGGAATTAACGTTAACGCTACTATTATGTACTTAACTATTTGATTGGGAATTAACGTTAACGCTACTATTATGTACTTAACTATTTTAGTTGACTAACTTGTGGACTAAAGCAACTCTTTAAGTAGTTGGGTTATGATGAAAGTAATACTATTGTTTTATATTAATACTTACGAGTTCTTTCATTTTCTTTTAATTAAGCTTACATTGCTTAACGGTGCTTAGTACGGTGATGCTATTGTCTCTTATTAGTAATATCGCCTTAGACTAACATGGCTGCTTTAATGTTACTTCTAGTGATTTCCTAAGCTGAAGAAAATTCTTTTAGCTTCAAAATATTATTTTTGCTTTTCATATTATTTGAGTGAGACCTGAATCGAATCTATGAAGCGATCCTGTAACTTAATTTACTCATAATCAAACCTCAATGTTACGTGGTTAAGAAATACCTTTAACTAATTATTAAATATATATCTAACTTTGTATGTGACTTTGATATTAATCCTGATGATAATAATAATATAATACTATTAACGTAAGACAAGAACCAAGAATAATTACATTAAATATAAATAAAAGGACATATAAGAAAACTAGCTATTCATTTCAAAAAGGGTAAGAGACAGAAATATTCTTACCTCAATATTTATCTTTCAAGACTTTTTATAGAATTAATAGTCCTTCTTTAGATATAACTTATTCGGTTCATAACCATAGCCTACTAAGCTTCGGTTAAATAATAATTCTTTATAAATACTACATGACTTTAATTAGTTTCAGTATTTTTTCATAATTAAAGAGTATCAGTTAATAAAGGATACCAAGTCCTAAGATCCAAAAGGAAATGAAGCAACAACAGAAACTAATATTATTAGATTTTATTTTTGTTTTGCCTTCAGCTGACTGATACCTTAATAATTATATATCTCTGTGCTATCTAGATTCATCAAGTTAACCACTTGAGGATCAAGATACGTAACAATGTATATATATATATATATATATATATATATAATATTATGTTTGACCAAAGTTTGAGTGTGGCTGTGTATACATCCAAGTTAGTAACTTATAATTATTTCCTACAATGTAAATACTTTTCTTCAATTGAGATAAGTTTTTCATATAGGCTACATACATTGTTAATAAATTTACAGTCAATATCAAATAATCACCAACAGCCTTCATGATCCATTGCAAACCATATCCTTATTCTCAAGGTCAACCACAGCCTCCTTACATCATCACGGAGGCTTGGTTCAGCTTGGTAAGCTATGTAATTAACCCCTTCTATACCGATTCTATTCTGGCTCCTACTAATCGATTGTATTCACTTTAGGAAGGATCTTTAGCAATTATAAGGCTTCAAACTATCTCGATCAACCCTTTTAACTACCACAGATCCTTTCTAAGCTGTATAAAATCGTCTACATAGTGCTAGAATAAAATATAACATACGTCGACAGTACAGAAGGGGTTAACGGAGTATTGTTCACATTTCAGTGTAGGCAATACTTTGGAGTGCTTTTGCATATCAGTGTACTCTTACATCATTGTATTCATAATGACTATGGCTGATATGGTGATAGCAAACAAGTTACATGCGTTTCTACAGACTCTACACACGTGTACACCATTGCAGCAAGGGAGAGGAACTGTCAATAAACAGACGACAGAAGTATTTTCCCGCGATAGGGAGGAGCTATGCGCTACCGCCATCTAGTGCAGGGTTCCAGCCAAATTTGTAAATAATGGCCAACTACTATTAACATGGCTGATTTTCCAAGTATGCCCCTCTTAAGTATTCTTACTCTATGATTCCAAGCCACTCACTTCAGATATTTGTAAGAGTTGGGCACCGTATCCACTCGACCATGATCGGATATAAGGAAAACAACTTTAGTTCTTATTTAAAGAACCAGGTACAGGCTGCCTGTAACGAGTGTCTCACCCAAAGCCAAAACAGTGATAGAGAGCCAAGTTCAAGGGACGTTGTGGCCAAAATGCCTGGACATATGAAGTTTAAAGCAGTTTAATTCATAGAATGAAGGAAAGATTAATTGAAGGAGAGAGTTCCAGAGTTAACTAGTTGAGTAGAAGAAATTCTGAATTGTTCTAATTTTGGGGTTGGAGAGCTGGACAGCGTAGGAGTGGGACTGTGTTGAAAGGCACGTGCCTTGCATTCGCCTCAAAGGAGGGAGTATGCACTGAGAAATCTATGAGGAACACTGATTGTTGTAATAGTGATAGAAGAGTGAAAGAGTTGCAACATTGCTGTGTGTAGAATTAGATTGTAGGGAACTAGTAAGAGGAAGCCAGTTGATGAGGCGCAATGCTTTTGACTACTCTTTCCAGAAGTGCGGTATGGGTTGAACCTCCTCACACAAGCGAATAACACTCAATACATGGGCGCACTGTGATCCTATGCGGAGCAAGAGGCTGTGCCGGGATGAAGAAATCACGGAGACGGTTGAGTTTAGTATTTGCCAGAAATAAAAAAAGTAATGAGTCAACAAAACGTACTCCGCCAATGGGGAGCCACCTTGCGAGCGGTGGCGGGGCTTGAAGCGTGGCCGATGGTCTCACCTATTTGGGCAGCTTACCTCTCTTTTCTAGGGTTCAGATTTCATCGGCCTTGTGGACCAAGTGCTCCCCCTTCATCCCTGGTAAGAGTGGGGCCTTCCAGTGGTGTCGTACTTCTCAGCCCTGTTTTCCTGTTGATGACTTGGCGTACTTTTGAGTTCTGTTTAGGCTATTCTTCGGTCCCGTTGAACTGGGGTCGCATCAGTGGCCCCTTTATGCCAAGCTTGGAAGCTAGATGTTGTGCCGAACTCGACGGAGTGAGGCACCTTCATGACACCTTTCTTCCCTAGCGTATGCTCTGGGAGGATCCCTGGGGCAATTTTATCTTGTCCCCTAAATGTGGCTCCGTGGCGGGTATGGGATCGGCTGCAGTGAATTTTAAATTTCGTATTATGGCTTCCAACCTAACCTTGACTGTTGACGACTCTGGTGATCTTTCGGTTTCCCCTCCTGATTCTCCCCCTTCTCTTGTGGTGACTATGCAGCCTTTCCAGGCAGGCAGGTCACAAAGGCCTCCGTCATGTAGGTCCCGTCGTCCTCCGAGAGCTGTTGGGTCACCTCCTGAGCCAAGTTTACAAGTTCCCTTTACCAAGTTTGTGGTGGTTCGTGCCCCCGAGGGACTAGATCTGCGACATCATGACATTTTTTAAACTCACAGAGATTTAGTTCGTGCCTGTGGTCCTTCTCCGAAGGTGGTTCCGCAAGCCGATGGTAGCCGACTAATTGAGGTAGCAGATGAGGGACAGAGTGCTCGCCTTCTGGCTTTGACATCCCTTGCGGGCCAGCCGGTTGGGTGTCCGCCACATGGTACACTCAATGACTCTCACAGGGTTGTTTATGCAAAAGAACTAGTTGTGTATGATGAGGTGCATCTGCAAGAAGAATTTGCTTTACAAAATGTTATCAAAGTCAACTGTATTAAAAAAGAGGATTGATGGTGAGCTTGTCCCCACACCGACCCTAATCCTCACGTTTGATCTATTAGACCTTCCTGACCTTCTGGTGGCTGCCTGGTACCGTTACAGGGTTAAGCCTTATGTTCCGCAACCGCGACGTTGTTTCCATTGCCAGCATTTTGGGCATATTGGGCGTTCCTGCCGACGACTTGCCCAGAGAATACTGTCTGTGTGCGTCTCCTGTGGGGGTTCGATACATGAGGGTATGGAATGTCTGGGTCCGGTGTCCTGCATGAATGTGGTGGTGGACACGTTGCTTCCTCCAAGTCTTGTGATCGATATAGATTTGAACAGGAGATATTTTCTCTATGTGCGAAAGAGAAACTAAGCTTCGCTGAAGCTAAAGATTGTGTGTCATCTATGTTTGTTCGCCCAGGTGTTTCATTCGCATCTCTCCTCTCAAAGTCCAAGCCTGATGCACTTGTACATAATGTTCCTTCTGGGAGTCGTCACAAGTCTTCTGCTCCTCATACGAGCCTTCCTTCACGAGTCTCCTCTGTTGCCAAAAGTCCTCCTGGGCCTCCTTGTGGGAAGTCTGGGACTCCTGTTGCCCCCCTGCCTGTGGACCCTCCCTCTCTACCTGTACCTGAGGCTGATGGTCCGTCTGTCATTGTGCAACCTTATGTGACGAGCTCTGTGGCAGGTCGTAATTCCGATTCAGCAAAAACTAGCGTAGAGATGGAGGTTGATATTGCCAACCTCAAGCGGGTGAGGAATGAGGAATCTCTAGAGGAGACCCCTACTTCTAAGGTTCAAACAAGCGTGCCTCACGGGGGCTGTGGCTGTGGATAGAGATCCTTCCAAACGTTGTGACGCTAGAACATCATTATCCTCCTCTTGATTGGTTAGACCGGGACCCCCCCCCCCCCTGGGCATAAGAGCTTCAAAACCCTTCCCAGCGAGAGTCCTACATAGATATTTGTGCTTTTCCTCTTTTATATTTTTAATTTTTAATTAGTAACACCTTATGGATACAACAATTTTTCTATGTATCTATCTATTGCCTGACGCCGTGATCCCCGAAGGTGTGGCCACGAACGAACCGCCCCCATGCACCTCTGTCCCCAGTCAGTCGACGCCCCTCCCCCCAACCAGCACCGCCTTCGTTCATATACTTCCTCACTCCATCCTTCCAACTCTCTTTCGGTCTACCTCTCCCTCTCTGTCCCTCCACCTCGCTCTCGTACACCCTCTTAGTCATTCTCTCGCTTTCCATACCTTCCATATGGCTGAACCATCTCAAGTTATTCCTTTTCACACTTTCCAGCACATCTACCTCCACACCACACATCCTTCTTACTTCCTCATTAGTCTGTCTATCCCTCCATGTAACTCCGCACGCACTTCTTAAGTAATTAATTTCCACTGCTCTCACTTTTGGTCTGAGTCTCTCAACCAACGTCCATGCTTCGCTTCCGTAAGTCAGTGTTGGGATTACCACACTGTCATGCAAGAACTTCTTCACTTCCATACAGACCACCCTATTTCTTGTTACTGCTTTCAACGTTCCTACAACCCTCTTCCCCTCCTGTACCCTCTCCCGCACTTCTTTATCCATAGTCCCATCTTTACTCAACACACTGCCCAGATACTTAAAAGAGTTGACTATCTTCATAGCCTGACCGTTCAGCTTCACCTCACACTCTGTGACTTCACCCCTTTCGAAGACCATAACCTTGCTCTTCCCCGCATTTACCTTCAAATTCCGTTTTTCGCACACTGTTCCAAACTCATTTACCAGACCCTGCAACTCCCATTCATTATCACTCATCAGAACTGTATCATCCGCAAACAGCAGTATAGGTAGCTTCCACTCAATTCCCTCCCTTTTCAGCGATACACCAACATCCACTGCTCTTGATAGTATTTCTTTCATTACTCCATCCATATATACAGTAAACAACCACGGGGACATCATACACCCCTGTTTCAACCCAACATTCAGGTCAAAGAACTCGCTCTGCTCAGTCTCCACACGTACTGCCGCCTTTGCACCCTCATACATGCTCTTCACTGCTTTCAGCAACTTGCCATTTACTCCGTATATTCTAAGTACTTTCCACAAACCTTCTCTATCCACTCTGTCATAGGCCTTCTCCAAGTTCATAAAGGCAACATACACCTTTTGTTGCTTCTCCAGATATTTCTCCACAACACAATTCAGGGTAAAAATGTGATCTAAAATCCTCTTCCCTTCCTAAAACCTCCCTGCTCGTCGCCTATCCATTTCTCCATTCTCACTCTCACTCTCTCAATCACTACCCTACTGTATACCTTCCCTACTACGCTTAGAAGACATATTCCTCGGTGGTTACCACACACTCCTCTTTCCCCTTTGCCCTTATATAGGGGGACTATTATACCAGTCTTCCAGTCATCGGGTGCACTCCCCATCTCCCATGCTAGTTTCCACATTTTCCATACCCATTCGATCACTATCTCACCATCATACCTCAACATTTCCCCACACACTCCATCTGTTCTTGGTGCTTTCCCCAACTTCACTCTTTTCATGGCTTCCCACAATTCTGACCTCCTGATCCCCACCTCCTCCTTTGCTTCTCTCTCCCATACCATATCCAGCTATGTTTGCTGGCTCTTCATTCCTTACATTTAGCAACTCATTGAAGTACTCCCTCCATCTTTCGACTATCTCTTGCTTCTCGGCTAGCATTCTCCCATTCTTATCTTTCACACCCTTACTACCTTCCCTAACTTTCTTGACTTTTTTCCAGAACAGTTTCTTACTCTCCCTCCATTTTACACTCAGAATCCTTCCAAATTCCTCATCTACTCTTCTCTTACTTTCCTTCACTACTCTCTTCACCACCCTCTTACTCTCCACGTACCTCGCTCGTTTCTGTCTCTTGAAATCTTCATTCCCTCTACTACCCAGCCACTCTCTATATGCTTTTTATTTTTCTTCCACAGCTATTCTTACCTCTTCTGTCCACCATGCTGTACCTTTCACTCCTCTCCCTCTTCTCCTCACTCCACAAACCTCCTCACATGCTGCACAGATCTCATCCTTAAACACCTTGCTCATCTCCTCCACTTCCTCCATAACTGGGAGGAATTGCAATTACTTTTCTCTGATCTGAATCCATTCTGTGTCTGTCTTCAGGAGACAATGGTGGGGCGTCGACCATTGCCTTCACCTAAGGGGTATTCAGTCTTCCATTCCGCTCCCCCCCTGGCTGGTGGTCATAGCGGTGGGTGTGCCATTTTCTGTCGATCAGATGTCCCATTCACTCCCTTTACTGTACAGTCTCCCATTCAGGTTGTAGCAGTACAGATGCACCTTGAAAGGTGTTTTATCATCTGTTGCCTGTACCTTCCACCTTCAGTCCCAGTATTGCGAACTGATTTAGAGACCATTATCCGACAACTTCCGACTCCTTTAGTTCTCCTTGGCGATCTTAATGGGCGCCATCCAATATGGGGTGATTCACTTTCCAATCCTCGGGGTGATCTTCTGGCCTCCTTGGTTGGTGATCTGGATTTGGTTGTCTTGAACGATGGGAGATCAACATATTTCCATGTTCAGGTTGGCACTTTTTCTGTTCTTGACCTCACCATTACTTCTCCTGACTTGATTTTTCCTAGGAGGTTTTGGATGATCTGCTTGGTAGTGACCATTATCCAGTGTTGGTCCAATCCTCTCACTGTACTCAAAACTACCCGTTTGCCTCGCTGGTGTCTGGGTAGGGCTGACTGGCCTCTTTTTGGACAACTCTGTGAGTTTGACTTGGCTGTACATGATTTCCCAGCTATTGATTATGCACAACATTATTTTACTACAAATCCGTTTCAGGTGGGACTTCGCTCCATTCCACAGTCTTCGGGTATATATTCCCGGAGACCTGTACCGTGGTGGACTTCAGCCTGCTCTTTTGCTCAGGGAGTTTATAAAGCCACATCTCGTCGATACCATGAAAACCGAGAGGTTCTCTTTCTTAAAGTTCAATTTCGCAAAACGCGTGCTTGCTATCGATGGGTTATGAAAGATGCTCGCCGAAGCTCATGGAGGTCCTACTTTTCTACGATTACTTCTTCCACTCCTTTGCCTATGGTGTGGAAGAGAATATGCAAGATATTTGGAAAGTTTTTACCCTCCTCTCCACAAGTGTTGAGGATCCAAGGTAATCTGGTGTCTGCACTTGGTGATGTAGCCTCTGCCTTAGCTACTCATTTTTGCAAGGTCTCCCAGAGGGATGATTCCAAGCATTGAGCAAGTAACCGACGCAGCCAAGAGAGACATGGTCTTAATTTCCGGTCTTATGGCGGGGAGCCTTATAATGTTGACTTCAGTCTTCGTAAGCTGCGTGCTGCCCTCTCGGAATGTGGTGACACTGCTCCTGGTCCTGACGACATCCCATATGCAATGCTTCATCATCTCCCGAATGCCTCTTTGGTGTTTTTATTAGACTTTTGGGGACTTTAGGGGACTTTAGGGACTTTAGGATTTGGGGTGAGGGAATTCTGCCTGCAGCTAGAAGTTGGGCATTGTCCTTCCTATTCCTAAGCCTGGAAAGGATCATGCAATGTTTCTAATTACCGCCCAATTTGTTTAACGTCGTGTGTGTGCAAATTGTTTGAAAATGATCAATGTCAGACTTGAATGGTGTCTGGAGAAGGGTGGCCATCTCTCCCCTTCTCGGAGTGGCTTCCGCAAACTACGGTGTACTTCTGACAACCTTATCCAACTTGAATCCTCAATCTGTGAAGCTTTTGCCTCTAAGCAACATCTTGTGGCTGTGTTTTTTTACCTTGAGAAGGCTTATGATACGGCCTGGCGACATGGAACTCTGCGGAAACTTCATGCCTTTGGATTACGTGGTCGCCTGCTGGTGTTGCTTAGTGACTTCTTGACTGATCGTTTTTTACGGGTCCGTGTGCTACAATTTTAGCTCTGAAATTGGTGTTTGCTCACCAAAACAAGCATTTTACTATTTTTAGTGATTATCAAGGGGCTCTCATGGCTCTGAAATCTTTTAATTATTCCGATCCAATAGTTTTAGCGATTTTTGAGTGGCTGTGTCTCATTCATCGTCGAGGGAAAAGAGTGGATTTATTTTTGGGTTCCTACATATGTTGGTGCCAAGGGTAATGAAAGGGTGGATGTTTTGGCAAAAGCTGCAGCTTTGAAACCTTCACATGTAAATTACCCTCTGTCTGCTTCTGATCTGCGTACTCCTCTCATGTATTGCTGTTCGTGCTCGATGGCAGGCACGGTGGGATTGTGTTACTGTTAATAAACTCAGGGAAATTAACAAATTAGTCTCGCCATGAGCTTGCCCTACCATTCCTCACAAGTTGGAAACTGCTTTGGTTCGCCCCCACATTGGACATACCAGGCTCTCCCATGAGTTCCTTATGTGTGGAGGTGTACCACCATTCTGTGATGACTGTCTAGTTCCCCTTACTGTCAGGCAATTGCTGGATAAGTGTCCCAGTTTGGTCGACAAAAGAACCCGTCACACCTAGCCGATTTTAGGCCAAGACTGTCCGCAATCTAAGGGTCGTGGACAGTCTTGGTCTACGTCGCCAACATAACAAACAGGTCGGGATGGGTCTTCACATACCCCCTCAAAAGTTCAACATGCACAACTTTGAAAATCAAGTCGGCGTGGAGTGAGGTAAAAAAATGGGACGTGAAGGGGACGGGAGGCTGATGGCGTGTGACGGCGCTTGACGGCGCTTGACGGGAAAAGGTAGGCGTCAGTGCGGCGGCACACGGCGGCACACGGCACCATAAATGAGGTCTGCGTCAGGCGGCGTCACCATAACAACCTGCGGGGATCAGCGGCGGCTTGCGGCGACCCAACGATGCCCTAACGGTCACTATATAAATAAACGACATAATTAAATAATTAAATAATAAATATATTATCAATAACCATCAAAATATAAGATTAGGTATTTTAATTACAGAAAAAATGAAAAATAACAACATTCAATACATAATTAAATTAATAATAATAGTAAAATAACAGAATTAACAGAAATAATCAGTTAATAATCAGCCGTCCATACTGAAGGGGCCGCCGTCCATCGGCACAGTAATGCATATTGACGCCGCACTACCTCCTGTCGACGCCATTCGTCGGGTCGTTGTCAACGCGCTACGCCGCAGATCGGCACTCCAGCGGCGACCTAGGTCTCACCTTCAGTCCTGCATGGGCGCCGCTCTACTCCGTTAGGTCGCCGTCAGGCGGCGTGGCCATCCATATTGCGTCCCGTCCAAAACTCACCCCCCCCCAAATCCTTAAGCTCTCCGCCGAAGGTCGGCACTCCTGACCACGACTAAAGGTCGTGGTCAGTCTTGGCTCAAGTCGGCATGGTGTGACGCCTGCTTTTCGTCGGAGGTTGCTTTTGCGGCACCGGAAGGCAGATGGTACTTACTGTCTCTCTTCAGTGCTTGGAGGGGAGGCTGGTTCCCCTGGAGACGATGTGTTTTTTTATTTTTGAAAGAGGCTGGCCTCTTTCAGTTTTTGTGATTGCATTGCTTTTACTTTGTTATCTAATTTTACTCATGTTGTTTTAAGATATTAGTTTTCCGCAAATAAATTAGCTTGTTCGGCACCATATGACCTTGTTGTTGCGGTGCCAAGATTTCTATCAATCAATCAATCAACAAAACGTATCCTAAACTCAACTAACTAATGTTAAAGGGAGATTGGTTATTTTTCTGGTCCCCCTTCTTCCTCATAATTAGCCTATTTTTTTTCAGATTGTAATACGTTCAGCCTTAGTTTGGCATTTTTAAGACCTTTCTCCCCATTTCATTGTCAATATTAAAACATTAAGTCTCATTTAGGCGTCGATGTGTTCCTGGCGAGCGATAGCGAGCCTGTACTTGAAAGATTTTTCTATCGAATACTGTACAAATTTGTCTTGAAGGGTCTAAGGGGGTGTTTTTTAAAGTTTGATGGAGGTCTAGGGAGGGAACTAAAGTAAATAAAGTAGAAGTGCCGCTTTGCCCAAAATCAAAACGGCATACCTAACTCTGCGATGGGTTACTATTATCTATAATCACTACTATTACCACCATTATAACTACTACTATCACCATCATCACTACTGCTATCATCACTACAACTGTCACCATCATCACTACAACTTTCACTATCATCACTACAGCAGTCACCATCACCATTACTATCACCATCGTCACTAACATCATCACTACTGTCACCATCATCACTACAACTGTCACTATTATCAGTACAGCAGTCACGATCACCATTACACCATTACTATCACCATCGTCACTAACACCATCATTATAGGGGGGAAATTGACGGAGGAAGGGAGGGAGGGGGGGGGGGGGGGAGACACATGTAAGGGGAAGAGAAGAGGTGGTGGAAAGTAGACATGCCACCTAATCATACAGTAGTCAGTAGATCGTTTTAATTTCACCGGCACTGGCGCATATTTTGTTGTTGTTTTTAAGTGTCATATTCCAGAAAGAACCTTGGATTTGCCCAGTAAAACATTCTGTGAGTAACGTCGTAGTCCTTGTGCTAAAGGAAGCCATATTGGCGATCTGAAAGAATCAGATGCTGTCAAAACTCGACAGTATATGAGCATCCAATTATTACAGTTTAGTTACTCCTTAAAATATATGTTTTCTGCTACATCTGTTTATACGGTTTATAATATGTATCGTATAAATACGATAGAATATGACTCTTTTGTGATCTCGTATGTCTCTGTGACGTCACGATCGCTCCTACAGCACGACGTAGGACGAGTAGATCGTATATTATAAGATTGTAAATAAGCTAAGTTATAAAAGGCCTAATATGCTATTAAGCAATATTGCCATGGTCTTATGTAGTATATATGAATTTATCGTATATATTAATATAATTTATCGTATAGAGCAACCTAGATGCGGTACGATAATTTGGGCTCCTGGCGTTTTGCCAAGGCAGCAACGTGTGTGCCTTCGAGGAACACCAGAGCCTTCACGAACACCAACCAGTTAAAATCTAATTTTCCACCCTCAGTTGATCGTGTTTTTCTGCCTCTAATCAATACACATACAGCCATACACACAGCTACACCATCACGACGCTCTCATCGATGCCATGACTGACTGACAGATAAGCATAATATTCATGTCCATTCCCATGTAATCATTTATTCTTTCTTTAACTTGACTCGTATCTCGGGACCGAAGTCTCGATCCCCATTGTCCACCGCCATATTGGGTAAACGTTCTCCCTTGCCTCATTGCCACGTGGAACTAGTTAATTCCTGGCTAATATTAACCCTTATAACCTTACCCTATATATAAATTTATTATGTGAGACCTTTGGATATAAATTAGCTTGTTTCAGATTGAATTCAATTTAGATATGGAGTAGTTTTCATTTAGATTGATTTATTTGATTCATTATAGCTTATTAACTCTCCCAGACATATATGACGCGATCGCGTCATATGGCAGAGTGAACCAAAAACACATATGACGCGATCGTGTCATATGGACTTATTATATTGCTAGAAA
>JBAKBP010002863.1:55000-165990 GCA_037953745.1 Lithodes maja
TGAGCAAAAAAAAATATATGGTCATCACTCACAATTTAGAGCTAGGACGGTGTGAAGACAATTGCATGGGAAATAATTGTATTCCGGACTCATTTACACTTTCATATTTCGATTTATTTACATTTTTTTTTATTTTATCATGTACTATAAA
This sequence comes from Lithodes maja, assembly GCA_037953745.1. Classification (NCBI taxonomy): domain Eukaryota; kingdom Metazoa; phylum Arthropoda; class Malacostraca; order Decapoda; family Lithodidae; genus Lithodes; species Lithodes maja. Next base: position 55,152 of record JBAKBP010002863.1, read on the forward strand.
TATTCCTCTTTCCATTGATATATGATACATCACAATAAACAGCATTCTGGTGGATGGAAATCGCGAAAAATGTAAGGCTTCGACAACACTCATGAGCCAAATTCAAGACCCAAAATACTTGTCAAGCGCCAACTCGGACTTATTGGAACATAATATGATGGAGAGAGTTAATATTTAACTTCCATTGATAGTTTACCACACTGGTGCCCAGACCTCGGGAATTAGCTACCAGTAAGGGATTTTAAGGCAATGAACAAGGGGACATATAACAGGATGCAGGAACAACTCTATGATAAACTGGCAAGGCTAGCCAAGCGATGGTTAGAGCCGGAATGCAGGGTCACATCGTTGCGCCTGCCTAAGTCCTGCATCCCACCCATCATCTTTCCCCAATAATTTTCTTTTCCGTTTCAGACTTCCTGTGACATAATATTATGACCTGACCTAACATTATTTCTTGTTCAATATGATCCATTAGTAGGTATTGCTATTTAGTGTACTATTTTTTCTCCATAACATAGAAGTTCGCCGGTCGGCGTCTCTTAATTAGACTATTATTTGGCCGTTGTCTTTGTAACGTAACATTTAGAGACATAGCCTATAAGCTCACATGCAAAATGAATGAAGACAATAAAGAGACACCGTCTAGTGGGGTGTCAAAGCCCCTAAAAATCAGAGGGCGGGACTTCGGGGAGTATTAAATAGGCTAATTGTGGACATCAACACTTTCATCACTACTGCCGAACTAGATGAATTGAAGGCTAGATTAGAAAACGTCCAAGCTACCCACGGTCGTTTTACGGCTCTGAGTGAGGTGATTGTGGCTGACATGACAGAGGAGGAAGAGTGTGATAATCGCGCCCTCTATGACGAACCTGTCTTTAGAGCGAAGTACCTATTACAGCGTGCTGTCGCGAGTAAGAAGGGAGGCGATAATGAGGCCTATAGAAGGGCTGACCCAAAATATACTGTACACCTCCCAAAGCTCAATCTACCTACATTTGGGGGCAAGTTAACTGAGTGGTTAGCTTTTTGGGACGTATTTCGGTCTACGGTTCATGAATCCTCTTTGGATAATGTCCGCAAGTTTCACTATCTGAAGGGACAAATGGAAGGGAGGCCTTACATTTAATAGAGGGTTTTTCAGTAGTGGGTGGTAGTTATCTTGAAGCGGTCCACTTATTAGAGTCCACATACGGGGATAGAGAGCAGTTGAAAATGGCCCATGTCGCTGCCTTGTTGGGGCTCGCAGAACCACAGTATAAGGTTGATGAGTTGACAAACTTCAGGGCAAATATGGAGTACCATACTCGATCGCTAGACACCCTAGGGCTTACCACGCAGGAAATGATAGTCATTATCTTGCGTCAGAAGCTTCCTATGGCAATACTTGATAAGGTAAGATCATTTGAGCTGGGGGAGTTCAAAACTCAGTTCAGTAAGGAAATCAATAATCTACAATTGAACAAAGGGAGAATGTATGTGTCGGGAGGGAGTGGGAATGTGGAGAAGAGGGGAACAGTAAGCATGACAGTGGGGACTAAAGAAAAGAAAGAGGGTGCGTACAAGAAACCTGCTCAGATTCTACGTAAGCTATGTAACAACAAACATAAATGGAGTTTCTGCGTAAAATACCCAACAAATGACACAAAACTAGCACAGGCGAAAAGATTGAAGCTATGTGTGGGTTGTCTAAGTGGGGAACATGGTAAGCAGGGACAATGTACTGCTACATACTTAAGGCCCTGTCGCCACTGCAAAGGACATCACTTTGATAAGTTGTGTCCTACAGCAGATAAAGTCAAAGACGTTAGAACAGAGGGTACTACAACTGTGACACTAGGTAGCATGCAAGACACCACTATATTGCCCACAATACAGATTCCCATGGAAGGTAATGACAGTAACAAAGTTTGTCGGGTACTTCTAGATCAGGGGTCTCAACGTTCCTTTATAAAGAGGTCCGTACTAGTGGGACTGAAGCACCGAATCGTAGGGGCTGAGACTCTTCGATTACAGGGCTTCACAGGGGTAACTGATAAGCAAGACTACGAGATAGCGGAGATTTCATATTTCTACCGTAAAAACCGGTACTTTATGACTTGTATCGTAGTAGACACCCTACCAGAATATGTATCTGTAGGTGTGAAGAAGGTGGAACACGCAATATATAGCAAGGGGATTAACTTGTCAGATCCCATGGGAAATCAGAGTGAGGTGCATGTTCTACTTGGTGTGGATCATTATTATGAAGTAGTATACCCTGGATTTAAAAAGATGTGTGGTGTAATTTAAATCCCCACTAAATTTGGACCTAGGTCCGCTTGGGGGCATTCTGTGTATGGCCACCCTCGTAAGGGGAGTAAGGCGTCCGGCAATAGATAGATAGATAGATAGACTAAATTTGGATATTGCATGAGCGGAAAGGTGCATACTACACAGTGAACGGTCCTGGTCGACACGGTCTCGATATATAGAGTCAATGAAACTGCGGCAGAGGAGTTGGGAAGGGAGGATTCCCAACCTAGTGACCCTAAGATGGCTGCTGAGTTCGACCTGGAACGACTGTGGAGATTGGATCACATAGGCATTAATCCTATGGAGACTGATTATGACTCGGAAGTTGCGCTACAAAGGTTTGACGAGTCTGTGTGCTACTGTGCCTCAGACAAGTAATATAAAGTTAGTTTACCCTGGAAGAACAGTGAGATAAGCCTGCCTACCAACTATGGTTTGGCATTAGGTCGCTTGCGCGCATTACAGCGTAAATTGTCTAACGAACCGAGCACGCGCCAGGCGTATGACGATGTATTTCGGAGTTATGAAGATAGGGGCTTTATTGAGAGAGTCGATGTCAAGGAACCGTTTAAGAAGGGTAGGGTTCACTATCTGGCCCATCATGGGGTAAGGAAAGACAGCGTCACCACACCAATACGGGTGGTGCATGACTGCTCTGCCCACCAAGGTCAACAACCCAGTCTAAATGACTGCCTGTTGACAGGTCCGTCCATGGTGTCGGACCTGTCCCAACATCTGTTGCGGTTTAGGCTGGGAAAGTACGCCTATACCAGTGACATCGAGAAAGCATTCTTGATGGTCAAGCTAAAGGAGGAAGATAGAGATGTTACCCACTTTCTTTGGTTCAGCGACAATAGCGACTCTGAAAGTCCAATCATAATATACCGTTTTCGGGTTGTACTCTTTGGGGCCACGTGCTCGCAGTTTTTGTTAAATGCCACAATTAGAAAACATCTAGCTGATACTCATGAGGACACAAGTAAACTATCTCGCGGATTATATATTGACAATTTGCAGGGTTCTAGCGATAGTCAGGATGATTTGTTATATGCATACTGGCAAGCACGCAGATTGTTTGCGGATGCACATCTGTTTCTCCGCGAGTGGGTTACTAATAGTGAAGATCTTCAGAGTTTGATACAGGTGGACGGTACGGCATCTCTTAACCAGGAAAAGTCCAGAAACTTGGGGATGATCTGGCAACCTAAACATGACATACTAACTTTTCAAACAGGGTCTTTTGCTCAGCAGACAGGAGCGCACAGCAAAAGAAGTCTGTTGAGCAAAGTTGCGCAATTTTTTGATCCTTTGGGTCTAGCATTACCCGTTACCATAAGAGCTAGGATTCTAATGCAGGAAGTTTGGAGACTTAAAATAGGATGGGATGACAGTTTACCCGAGGACCTGAATGACCAAGGGACATTGTTGTTGAAAGAGTATGCCATCCTATATACTAAACCTATACCTCGTAAAGTGGTGGCGTTCGGTGACTTTACGTTACACACGTTTTGCGATGCTAGCGCCACGGCATACGGGGTAGCCATATATGTTGTTACTTCATTTGGGGCACATTTAGTTACAACCCGGGACAAGGTAGCCCCGGTTAAAAAGGTAACTATCCCTAAAATGGAATTGACTGCCATGCTGCTATTAGCACGTCTGGTGCAACATGTACGCGCAGCATACGAGAGCGAATTAAATATTGAAATCGTTCACGTTTGGTGCGATAGTCAGGTCGCACTCAACTGGATACATAGCAAGAAGTCTCTGCCAGTTTATGTGCGGAATTGGGTAGATGAGATTAGAGCCCTTTTGCCAGATGTTGCTTATCATTATGTAAATACAAAGGAAAACCCTAGTGATCTCATAACTAGGGGTATAACGGCTAGCCAGCTAGTGAAGTCCGAAGTGTGGTGGCATGGTCCAAAGTGGCTGCTCCATGAAAGTGAATGGACGATATGGCATGCTGTTGGTGAGGGACTTCTGCCACTGGAAACAGTGGCAGTTACAGCCCAACCAAAAGAGCCACTGGGTCCTATCATAGAGTGGGCAAGATTCGGTGACTATAATAAACTAGTCAGAGTTGTAGCTTGGGTATTGCGATATGTATCCAATCTCAAGCTGAAAGTAACAGGCCAACTCTGCAACAGGGGTCACAACATTGATGCTCGTGAATTTAAAGCAGTTGAAGTAACTTTGAGCAAATGGGTTCAAATAGAAACCTTTTCCAATGAATTAGAATCCTTGAAAAGCTTGAATAAGACATTAATGCCTAATATAGTGGGTCAATTAAGGTTGCACCTAGACAATGGCCTCATCAGGTGTGAGGGTCGCATGAAGTGGTCGGGTGTACCAGATGGCACAAACCGCCCTATACTTATGCCAACAAGACATCACGTTACTGATCTATTGATAATACGTGCACATAGGGAAGTAAAACACTACGGGGTATGTCATATTATATCAAATTTACGTCTCACATGGTGGATACCCAGAGTTCGACAAGTAGCTCGACGCGTAGTAAGAAAGTGTGTAATATGCCAGAGACTAAAAGGTAAACCATATGCAACTGGACCAGCTCCACCCCTACCTGAATGCCGTGTAAAGCACGTAGAACCTCTCCAAGCGGTAGGATTAGATTACACAAGGGCATTGAAGACGAGGGAGAGTGAGAAGATTTATATATTATTGTTTACTTGTGCAACATCTCGAGCGGTACACCTAGAACTATGTGATAATAATTATGTCTAGCGAAGAATTTATGTTGGCGTTCAGACGGTTTTGTGCCTGTCGTTCATTCCCTCAACTCGTTCTTAGCGACAATGCTCCCACTTATTTCCAAGCATCAAAATATCTAAAGGATATGAGTAGTGGTCCTACTATCATCCCATTTTTGGGAGAGAAGAAGTGCGATTGGAGGTTCATTCCAGTCAAGGCACCTTGGTTTGGTAGAATGTGGGAACGATGTGTCGGCATAGTAAAGTCAGGACTCAGAGCGGTTGTAGGACGTGCTCTATTAAAGAAGAGTGAGTTGACGACAGTCCTCACAGAGATAGAGGCAGTCGTGAATGATCGCCCGCTTACATATGTGTACACCGACCTGCAAGAACCACTACCATTAACGCCAGCTCACTTGCTATATGGAAAACCATTGACTGCGTTTCTATCTGATTTTCAGTCCATAGTAGAGTTAGAGGATCCCTCGTTGTACTCTGAGGTAGCGGTGTCTAAGAGATACCAGTATATATCCAGGATAATAGAGGATTTTAGGAAATGGTGGTTTAGGTGAATATCTGCTAGCATTGAGGGATAGGAGTGTTACTCCCTCTGGTAGACCAACGGCACCTACAGTTGGTGAAGTTGTTTTAATTAAAGAAGATAGTCCTCGTTTATACTGGAAATTGGGCCGCGTGTTGGAGGTATACAAGGGGGCAGACTCTGTAGAGCGGGTGGCGCTATTGAAGACAGCCACTGGAACTACTGTTCGTCCTATCGCTCGTTTGTACGCTTTGGAGCTCGATTCCGCATTGCAATCTGATGTTCCACCTGTTATTGCTGGGTCCGAGGATTCTCAAAGGAACGACTCGCCTCTTAATGATGGTGATCATTCTCAGACCAGGACGCATCCCAGACGCGCTGCTGCTGGCGCCGTCGACTTGTGGCGTCAGAAGATAGCCTCTGGGCAACTTTAGGTTTAAGGTGGGGTTCAGGTCTTTTTTTGTGGGGAGAGTGTATCGTATAAATACGATAGAATATGACTCATTTGTGATCTCGTATGTCTCTGTGACGTCACGATTGCTCCTACAGCACGACATAGGATGAGTAGATCGTATATTATAAGATTGTAAATAAGTTAAGTTATAAAAGGCCTAATATGCTATTAAGCAATATTGCCATGGTCTTATGTAGTATATATGAATTTATCGTATATATTAATATAATTTATCGTATAGAGCAACCTAGATGCGGTACGATAATTTGGGCTCCTGGCGTTTTGCCAAGGCAGCAATGTGTGCCTTCGAGGAACACCAGAGCCTTCACGAACACCAACCAGTTAACATCTAATTTTCAGCCCTCAGTTGATCGTGCTTTTGTGCCTCTAATCACAATACACATACAGCCATACACACAGTTACACCATCACGACGCTCTCATCGATACCATGACTGACTGACAGATAAGCATAATATTCATGTCCATTCCCATGTAATCATTTATTCTTTCTTTAACTTGACTCGTGTCTCGGGACCGAAGTCTCGATCCCCATTGTCCACCGCCATATTGGGTAAAACGTTCTCCCTTGCCTCATTGACACATGGAACTATTGGTGAGTTAATTCCTGGCTAATATTAACCCTTATAACCTTACCCTATATATAAATTTATTATGCGAGACCTTTGGATATAAATTAGCTTGTGTCAGATTTAATTCAATTTAGATATGGAGTAGTTTTCATTTAGATTGATTTATTTGATTCATTATAGCTTAGTAATATTTAACTTCCATTGATAGTTTACCACAATATGTTTATATGTTTAATTAATTCAATGTTTAGACAATAAACTAAATTGGTTAGATATAATACATCTGGTCAACGTATATCAATGCCAAGCTATAACTAATAAATAAATAATTAATAACCTAGGTAAGTTCCCGGATTCAAACAAACAAACAAACAAGCACTCGCTCTCTCACAAGTTACCTTACGGGAATGACGTCCGTCCGTCCCTGACGTAATTAATCTTCAATAATCACAGCCATCCAGCCTTCAATTAGCTTCTCTACTCTACTAAACAGTTAAGACTCTTATATAGTATAATCACTGGGCCTATATTATGTATTTAAGATCTTCTAGACTATGAAATTAACATCAAATAAGAAGGTAAATTTGAAGTATTGTTTTTTCCTTCTTTCTATAATATTTGCTATTATAATTCAATACTATTTGTTGCTTACAGTTTCAACAAATAATGGTATCGGCGGCGCACATTTAATTGATAAGGTAGGCGTGACTATTAAGCTCATCTTCCTGACCTTTCGCCGCAAATGATGTACATAACGATAAAACCCAGGCAACTACTCTTACTGCCTTATCATAGCTACCAATTCTATCCCAAAGTACCGTGAAGCATAAACAAATTTGAATTATGAAAAGATTCAAAACCTTAACCCTTCGACCCCGGGTGGTACACGTGTGTACCATTTTTTTTTGGCCCGAGGAACCCGGGTGGTACACCACTGTACCATTGCTTGCGTGAGTGCTTTTCGAATGGCGCGCGTAAAAATTTCGCTCCGTGGTCACCAGGCGTCGCTAGGCGACGCCACCAGACAGCATGTACGCCACCAAAACAGTCTCTACCCTGCCGCCAACATGGATACTAGCCCAAAAAGTTATTCCCTTGTGTCCGATTCTACGCTCCCTTCGACGCCTGCCCATGTTCGTCGCGCCCTAACGCAAAGGCACGTACAAGATGCGTTGACTCCCGGAGGTATTGAGATAGCTTTGAGGAGTTATGAACGTGGTGAAGGCCAAAATAGTGTTGATGAGTTGGGTAGTGATAGCTCCGAGTCTTATCAGTCTCACTATAGTGAAGATTTTGACGATCTAGACGAAATCCATGAAAGATACGCCTTTTTTAGTGGATTTGACCATGACCATGAAAGTGATGATAGTGAGGCTGAGCGGGAGGCTGAGGTTGACCCGCCATTGTCTTCCTTATCTACCCACGCCACCCAAGTTGCCCCAGGCTCCCGCCATTCTTCCCCACCACCACCAGCACTCCCTAGGGTTGAGGACCCCCCACTTTCGGCCTATTTACCCACTCCTTCCCCACCTCGCCGACCTACACGCCGCCCACGCATCATTCGTTCCCCGCGAGATTATGAGGGGGGCTCTGAAGAAGAAGGGCACCTCACAGATGACTCTGGCCATGATTACCTGGGTCCACCGTCAGGGCAAGATGACGGCTCTGACGACAACGACGATGACGACGACTTTATGGACATCGACGACCCTCAACCCAGACGCTTTGCCCAGGGCCGTCGTGCTCCTGGCCGCCCTGGCCGCCGGGCTGGCCGCCGGGCTGGGCCTGGGCGCCCTCGCGCTCCTGGCCGCCCTAGGGTGCGCGCCGCCAAAGTTCGTGGGCGTGCTGCCCCCGCTCTAGCTCCACAGAGGGCAGTGGCACAACCTGGGCGCCCCGTTCAGGACCGCCTGCAGTGTGCACAGTATCTAAATGTGCACAAGCTCTGTTACCTGCCTCTGGAACGAGATGGAGTCACCATTAGCAGAAGGCGGTGCCATGTCTGCTGGAACAGCCAGGTGAGGCCGAGGAAGCACAAAAAGACCACCATGCAGTGTGTGGAGTGCCAGGTGTCACTATGTACTATACCGTGCTTTGCTGAATACCACAGCAAGCAGGAGTACTAACTAATAATCATAGTGAAAGTACCAAAGACTGACAATATGTATGTATATAGGCAACAAGTGGAAATAAAACAATGTACAGGTGTATTGTGATAAAAAAATCATGTATTATGAAAACATATATAAATAAGTGAAAAAAGACACAATAAATTGTATATAAAACGTTTACAAAGCATATAACTAAGTGAAAGTGACACATGACATAATATTAGATGGCCAAAGTATAATAAACACCTGTGATAACGAATAATCAGTGCCTAATATAACAATAACCTACCTCAATTACTCATAAAAACTACGGTATCGAGTGAAAATGTGAAATATTTGTTACAATCATAGCCTAATAAACATATTTTATATAATTGGACTCCAAATAACTATAATAACATCACTATCAATACATAAAATCGCCTCCGGGAGGTAAAAGGTTTTGCGCGACGAGTGGCTAAGAAAACAGTAGGTTAGCCGAGCCGGGGCCTGGGCAAAGGCGACGCATCCGAACGCGGGATGATTTTCACGCATAAAAATCACTCCACTTCCCGCGCTCACCATTATGCAATCACTTGGGCTAGAGACCTCTACTCAACGGCATTCTACACATGAAGGTTTGTGCTACATTTTTCTGTTTTTTTTATAACTTTGTGTAATGTATTTCAGGAGTAACATGTGAATCAACAGGGACCAAAATTCCTGAAAACCCCCGGACACAAAGTACAGTCACGATATTCCCTAGCCGGGGTCGGAGGGTTAAGGGATGTAAAATGTGAGAGCAATTGGATACTTGGAGGGTTGACAGCAGTCACCCTTCTTTGGGACAGGTTGAATGAGAGCAAACTTCCAGCAAGAAGGAAAAGTGTCAAATAAAAGACAAAGACCGAAGAGTCTACCCAGAAAAAGAGTCAGCACAGAAGCAGAGTCTTTCAGTACAACAGGAGGGACAATATCTGGCTTTTGCACCTTCTTAGCATTAAGTACAGAAACTGCAGACAGTACATCTTTGGATGTACTATTAGGCATAAGTAACAAGCTAAATAAAACATCCTCAAGATCCCCATTCAAGATTAATTTGTATGTTTTTCAGTAGAAAATGTCACTTTCGCTCGCCAGGAAAAAAATCGACACCTGAATTGCATGAGAGGTCTGAATATTGACAAATAAATAGGGCGAAAAGTCTTACAATGTACAAACTAATGGGGCAAACGTCTTAAAATCTCAAAATTAATGGGGTTAAGCATGAGAGAGAGTGGGGTCCCGAAATAACAAACCTCCCCTTAATAAACCGACATGTTTCGACTACTACTACTACTCAGCAGTGTCAATCAGCTGTAATAATACAACTATAGCGAGCGGCACTACAGCCATATTAATAAACCAACATGTTTCGACTACTACTACTACTCAGCAGTGTCAATCAGCTGTAATAATACAACTATAGCGAGCGGCACTACAGCCATATTAATAAACCGACATGTTTCGACTACTACTACTACTCAGCAGTGTCAATCAGCTGTAATAATACAACTATAGCGAGCGGCACTACAGCCATATTAATAAACCGACATGTTTCGACTACTACTACTACTCAGCAGTGTCAATCAGCTGTAATAATACAACTATAGCGAGCGGCACTACAGCCATATTAATAAGCCAACATGTTTCGACTACTACTACGACTCAGCAGTGTCAATCAGCTGTAATAATACAACTATAGCGAGCGGCACTACAGCCATATTAATAAACCGACATGTTTCGACTACTACTACTCAGCAGTGTCAATCAGCTGTCAAAATACAACTATAGCGAGCGGCACTACAGCCATATTAATAAACCGACATGTTTCGACTACTACTCAGCAGTGTCAATCAGCTGTCAAAATACAACTATAGCGAGCGGCACAACAGCCATATTAATAAACCGACATGTTTCGACTACTACTACTCAGCAGTGTCAATCAGCTGTAAAAATACAACTATAGCGAGCGGCACTACAGCCATATTAATAAACCGACATGTTTCGACTACTACTACTCAGCAGTGTCAATCAGCTGTCAAAATACAACTATAGCGAGCGGCACTACAGCCATATTAATAAACCGACATGTTTCGACTACTACTACTCAGCAGTGTCAATCAGCTGTCAAAATACAACTATAGCGAGCGGCACTACAGCCATATTAATAAACCGACATGTTTCGACTACTACTACTACTACTCAGCAGTGTCAATCAGCTGTAATAATACAACTATAGCGAGCGGCACTACAGCCATATTAATAAACCGACATGTTTCGACTACTACTACTCAGCAGTGTCAATCAGCTGTCAAAATACAACTATAGCGAGCGGCACTACAGCCATATTAATAAACCGACATGTTTCGACTACTACTACTACTACTCAGCAGTGTCAATCAGCTGTAATAATACAACTATAGCGAGCGGCACTACAGCCATATTAATAAACCGACATGTTTCGACTACTACTACTCAGCAGTGTCAATCAGCTGTAATAATACAACTATAGCGAGCGGCACTACAGCCATATTAATAAACCGACATGTTTCGACTACTACTACTCAGCAGTGTCAATCAGCTGTCAAAATACAACTATAGCGAGCGGCACTACAGCCATATTAATAAACCGACATGTTTCGACTACTACTACTCAGCAGTGTCAATCAGCTGTCAAAATACAACTATAGCGAGCGGCACTACAGCCATATTAATAAACCGACATGTTTCGACTACTACTACTACTACTCAGCAGTGTCAATCAGCTGTAATAATACAACTATAGCGAGCGGCACTACAGCCATATTAATAAACCGACATGTTTCGACTACTACTACTCAGCAGTGTCAATCAGCTGTCAAAATACAACTATAGCGAGCGGCACTACAGCCATATTAATAAACCGACATGTTTCGACTACTACTACTCAGCAGTGTCAATCAGCTGTCAAAATACAACTATAGCGAGCGGCACTACAGCCATATTAATAAACCGACATGTTTCGACTACTACTACTACTACTCAGCAGTGTCAATCAGCTGTAATAATACAACTATAGCGAGCGGCACTACAGCCATATTAATAAACCGACATGTTTCGACTACTACTACTCAGCAGTGTCAATCAGCTGTCAAAATACAACTATAGCGAGCGGCACTACAGCCATATTAATAAACCGACATGTTTCGACTACTACTACTCAGCAGTGTCAATCAGCTGTAATAATACAACTATAGCGAGCGGCACTACAGCCATATTAATAAACCGACATGTTTCGACTACTACTACTCAGCAGTGTCAATCAGCTGTCAAAATACAACTATAGCGAGCGGCACTACAGCCATATTAATAAACCGACATGTTTCGACTACTACTACTCAGCAGTGTCAATCAGCTGTCAAAATACAACTATAGCGAGCGGCACTACAGCCATATTAATAAACCGACATGTTTCGACTACTACTACTACTCAGCAGTGTCAATCAGCTGTCAAAATACAACTATAGCGAGCGGCACTACAGCCATATTAATAAACCGACATGTTTCGACTACTACTACTACTACTCAGCAGTGTCAATCAGCTGTAATAATACAACTATAGCGAGCGGCACTACAGCCATATTAATAAACCGACATGTTTCGACTACTACTACTCAGCAGTGTCAATCAGCTGTCAAAATACAACTATAGCGAGCGGCACTACAGCCATATTAATAAACCGACATGTTTCGACTACTACTACTCAGCAGTGTCAATCAGCTGTCAAAATACAACTATAGCGAGCGGCACTACAGCCATATTAATAAACCGACATGTTTCGACTACTACTAGTCAGCAGTGTCAATCAGCTGTAATAATACAACTATAGCGAGCGGCACTACAGCCATATTAATAAACCGACATGTTTCGACTACTACTACTACTCAGCAGTGTCAATCAGCTGTAATAATACAACTATAGCGAGCGGCACTACAGCCATATTAATAAACCGACATGTTTCGACTACTACTACTCAGCAGTGTCAATCAGCTGTCAAAATACAACTATAGCGAGCGGCACTACAGCCATATTAATAAACCGACATGTTTCGACTACTACTCAGCAGTGTCAATCAGCTGTCAAAATACAACTATAGCGAGCGGCACTACAGCCATATTAATAAACCGACATGTTTCGACTACTACTACTCAGCAGTGTCAATCAGCTGTCAAAATACAACTATAGCGAGCGGCACTACAGCCATATTAATAAACCGACATGTTTCGACTACTACTACTACTACTCAGCAGTGTCAATCAGCTGTAATAATACAACTATAGCGAGCGGCACTACAGCCATATTAATAAACCGATATGTTTCGACTACTACTACTCAGCAGTGTCAATCGGCTGTCAAAATACAACTATAGCGAGCGGCACTACAGCCATATTAATAAACCGACATGTTTCGACTACTACTACTCAGCAGTGTCAATCAGCTGTCAAAATACAACTATAGCGAGCGGCACTACAGCCATATTAATAAACCGACATGTTTCGACTACTACTACTCAGCAGTGTCAATCAGCTGTAATAATAAAACTATAGCGAGCGGCACTACAGCCATATTAATAAACCGACATGTTTCGACTACTACTACTACTCAGCAGTGTCAATCAGCTGTAATAATACAACTATAGCGAGCGTCACTACAGCCATATTAATAAACCGACATGTTTCGACTACTACTACTCAGCAGTGTCAATCAGCTGTCAAAATACAACTATAGCGAGCGGCACTACAGCCATATTAATAAACCGACATGTTTCGACTACTACTCAGCAGTGTCAATCAGCTGTCAAAATACAACTATAGCGAGCGGCACTACAGCCATATTAATAAACCGACATGTTTCGACTACTACTACTCAGCAGTGTCAATCAGTTGTCAAAATACAACTATAGCGAGCGGCACTACAGCCATATTAATAAACCGACATGTTTCGACTACTACTACTCAGCAGTGTCAATCAGCTGTCAAAATACAACTATAGCGAGCGGCACTACAGCCATATTAATAAACCGACATGTTTCAACTACTACTACTCAGCAGTGTCAATCAGCTGTCAAAATACAACTATAGCGAGCGGCACTACAGCCATATTAATAAACCGACATGTTTCGACTACTACTACTACTCAGCAGTGTCAATCAGCTGTAATAATACAACTATAGCGAGCGGCACTACAGCCATATTAATAAACCGACATGTTTCGACTACTACTACTACTACTCAGCAGTGTCAATCAGCTGTAATAATACAACTATAGCGAGCGGCACTACAGCCATATTAATAAACCGACATGTTTCGACTACTACTACTACTACTCAGCAGTGTCAATCAGCTGTCAAAATACAACTATAGCGAGCGGCACTACAGCCATATTAATAAACCGACATGTTTCGACTACTACTACTACTACTCAGCAGTGTCAATCAGCTGTAATAATACAACTATAGCGAGCGGCACTACTGCCATATTAATAAACCGACATGTTTCGACTACTACTACTCAGCAGTGTCAATCAACTGTCAAAATACAACTATAGCGAGCGGCACTACAGCCATATTAATAAACCGACATGTTTCGACTACTACTACTCAGCAGTGTCAATCAGCTATCAAAATACAACTATAGCGAGCGGCACTACAGCCATATTAATAAACCGACATGTTTCGACTACTACTACTCAGCAGTGTCAATCAGCTGTAATAATACAACTATAGTGAGCGGCACTACAGCCATATTAATAAACCGACATGTTTCGACTACTACTACTCAGCAGTGTCAATCAGCTGTAATAATAAAACTATAGCGAGCGGCACTACAGCCATATTAATAAACCGACATGTTTCGACTACTACTACTCAGCAGTGTCAATCAGCTGTCAAAATACAACTATAGCGAGCGGCACTACAGCCATATTAATAAACCGACATGTTTCGACTACTACTACTCAGCAGTGTCAATCAGCTGTCAAAATACAACTATAGCGAGCGGCACTACAACCATATTAATAAACCGACATGTTTCGACTACTACTACTCAGCAGTGTCAATCAGCTGTCAAAATACAACTATAGCGAGCGGCACTACAGCCATATTAATAAACCGACATGTTTCGACTACTACTACTCAGCAGTGTCAATCAGCTGTCAAAATACAACTATAGCGAGCGGCACTACAGCCATATAAATAAACCGACATGTTTCGACTACTACTACTCAGCAGTGTCAATCAGCTGGCAAAATACAACTATAGCGAGCGGCACTACAGCCATATTAATAAACCGACATGTTTCGACTACTACTACTACTACTCAGCAGTGTCAATCAGCTGTAATAATACAACTATAGCGAGCGGCACTACAGCCATATTAATAAACCGACATGTTTCGACTACTACTACTACTACTCAGCAGTGTCAATCAGCTGTAATAATACAACTATAGCGAGCGGCACTACAGCCATATCAATAAACCGACATGTTTCGACTACTACTACTCAGCAGTGTCAATCAGCTGTCAAAATACAACTATAGCGAGCGGCACTACAGCCATATTAATAAACCGACATGTTTCGACTACTACTACTACTACTCAGCAGTGTCAATCAGCTGTAATAATACAACTATAGCGAGCGGCACTACAGCCATATTAATAAACCGACATGTTTCGACTACTACTACTCAGCAGTGTCAATCAGCTGTCAAAATACAACTATAGCGAGCGGCACTACAGCCATATTAATAAACCGACATGTTTCGACTACTACTACTCAGCAGTGTCAATCAGCTGTCAAAATACAACTATAGCGAGCGGCACTACAGCCATATTAATAAACCGACATGTTTCGACTACTACTACTACTCAGCAGTGTCAATCAGCTGTCAAAATACAACTATAGCGAGCGGCACTACAGCCATATTAATAAACCGACATGTTTCGACTACTACTACTACTACTCAGCAGTGTCAATCAGCTGTAATAATACAACTATAGCGAGCGGCACTACAGCCATATTAATAAACCGACATGTTTCGACTACTACTACTCAGCAGTGTCAATCAGCTGTCAAAATACAACTATAGCGAGCGGCACTACAGCCATATTAATAAACCGACATGTTTCGACTACTACTACTCAGCAGTGTCAATCAGCTGTCAAAATACAACTATAGCGAGCGGCACTACAGCCATATTAATAAACCGACATGTTTCGACTACTACTACTCAGCAGTGTCAATCAGCTGTCAAAATACAACTATAGCGAGCGGCACTACAGCCATATTAATAAACCGACATGTTTCGACTACTACTACTACTACTCAGCAGTGTCAATCAGCTGTAATAATACAACTATAGCGAGCGGCACTACAGCCATATTAATAAACCGACATGTTTCGACTACTACTACTACTCAGCAGTGTCAATCAGCTGTAATAATACAACTATAGCGAGCGGCACTACAGCCATATTAATAAACCGACATGTTTCGACTACTACTACTCAGCAGTGTCAATCAGCTGTAATAATACAACTATAGCGAGCGGCACTACAGCCATATTAATAAACCGACATGTTTCGACTACTACTACTCAGCAGTGTCAATCAGCTGTAATAATACAACTATAGCGAGCGGCACTACAGCCATATTAATAAACCAACATGTTTCGACTACTACTACTCAGCAGTGTCAATCAGCTGTAATAATACAACTATAGCGAGCGGCACTACAGCCATATTAATAAACCGACATGTTTCGACTACTACTACTCAGCAGTGTCAATCAGCTGTAATAATACAACTATAGCGAGCGGCACTACAGCCATATTAATAAACCGACATGTTTCGACTACTACTCAGCAGTGTCAATCAGCTGTCAAAATACAACTATAGCGAGCGGCACTACAGCCATATTAATAAACCAACATGTTTCGACTACTACTCAGCAGTGTCAATCAGCTGTCAAAATACAACTATAGCGAGCGGCACTACAGCCATATTAATAAACCGACATGTTTCGACTACTACTCAGCAGTGTCAATCAGCTGTCAAAATACAACTATAGCGAGCGGCACTACAGCCATATTAATAAACCGACATGTTTCGACTACTACTCAGCAGTGTCAATCAGCTGTCAAAATACAACTATAGCGAGCGGCACTACAGCCATATTAATAAACCGACATGTTTCGACTACTACTCAGCAGTGTCAATCAGCTGTCAAAATACAACTATAGCGAGCGGCACTACAGCCATATTAATAAACCGACATGTTTCGACTACTACTCAGCAGTGTCAATCAGCTGTCAAAATACAACTATAGCGAGCGGCACTACAGCCATATTGGAAGATGCTTATTTTACTTAGAATCTAAGAAGTATTATATTTGTCACTAATCTTGTGTTACAGTAGGAATATATAAACAAATAAATATACAAATATAACTAATGATGATAATACTACTACTACTAATAATAATAATAACACTAATAATACTAACAATAATAATAATAATAATAATGATAATAATAATTATAATAATAATAATAATAGCTTAAAAATAATAATAATAATAAATAATAATAGTAATAACAATAAATAATGAAAACAAAGTAAAGCAAAACTCTACACTATGACAAATGAAGGGAAACCATCTTCCTCTCTCATTACGTAAAAACAAATTATGATAACAAAATTCGTTGGGCCATCGTAATCGTTAAGCTTCAGCTATTAACCAGGAGCTTACTATGGTACCAAAGTGTTCCGATACATTGGAGGACACAAATTCTTATATATATATATATATATATATTAGTAGGGCAATGAGAAGAAATACGTTGTGGAACATCATGATTTATTCTAATTTTCGGCGACGTCACGCAGCCATCCTCAGGAAAGGGTTACCAACAGATCCTAAAAATTGAGCATAACTCTGTATATATTGCTAAAACAGGATCACTAAAATGTAATGCATTGTTAAACACGTGGCAATTTGCCTATCTAAAAACAATTAAACAATATAATTTTGGCCAACTAGGCAAGGTTTGAATAAAAAATAAATCTACGGCTAGACACCATCAAATTCAAAATTGCTAAATCTCAATGCAACAAAAGAAATCAAAACGCAAAAGATATCAAATTTATGTTATCATTTTTTTTTCAATTCAAATATTATTCTGAACTGTAAAGGCTAAAATCTATTAAACAAAATTTAACCTACCGCTAAACAGCGTCCAAAGTATTATGCTAATATCCAACCATGTGAGGACAAGACTTATTATTGCAAAATAATTGCAATAATTGCTTATTGCAAAAGCAATCATAATAGACGAGAATATTAAAATTAAGGACTTTATAAAATATTTCAAATTATCTAGTAAAATTAGAAGTAAATCATAGTAATCCTAATCACATCGAACCGCAACATAAAGCAAAAAATTACATTTGAATTACTTGACTCTAAGAAACAAAAGATAAGTGTTGAAAATTCACATAAAGGAAAATTGTCACAAACAAATCGGAACTCACCATGATACCACCAGTCTCCAATGAAAGACGATGAGGGACTGATTAACTGAACACATTTGAACTCTATAATTATGTAAACTCAATATATGGTGAAAATTAAACGAAATAAAATGAAAAAACAAACTACATGAACACCCAAAAAGCAACCAATTGTACCCAATAATGAACCTTCAACTATTAATGACAAGATTTATTTCTGGTTTGTGCTTATTTATCAGCATTTTTTCGCCTATTAAAGCCTCATACGTGCTTCTAAACCTGCCGATGATTTCAAAATCCCTCTCCGAAAAAGGGTGATCTTCATTACGGGTGTCGGAAATAGGGTAATGATCCCAACAGTTTTAGGTCCAATAGGCCATTTGAATTTGGCGGTATCGTATCGCTTGTACGATTTCGGCTGGTTCTTTTTGTATTGTAGTTTATTCTTAAGTATAGGTTAAATATTAACTGTAATGTATAAATATCTACATCAGCTCTAGATGTATCATGAAACCAAGTTATGGGTTATAATTATTATGAGCCGGCAGCCATATGTAATTTCGCGAAGCGATCGGACGCCGGCCCTTTAGTCTCTCAATCAACACCATACAGCCAACATCTCCCCCCCCCCCCCCCCTCCCGGCTCTGACTCAACCCACAGTTCACCATGTGCTACAATTATTAATCTATAACAACAGTCCTACATCACCAGTCCTCTAAGCTAAGTTCATTGTATCGATATTGTATTATGTGAACATTCCTACATGTCATGCAATTGAATTAGCCGTGTGTGGGGGACTGGATTACACCCATCGACTACGTCGTTGGTAATTATATTATAACTATTTGTTGGGATATTTCATGTACCAGTGATACGCAATTTAACCTCTTTATCTAAATTCCCGACAAATAATGGTCCTTCGTGCCCTAAGGCTTCCTTACCGTAGTACCGTTTTGTTTGCTTCCTTGACGCTTGTGGGCTTACAAATGGCTGCCGCCTCGCGCGTTGTTAGGCCGACTGCCGTTCCCTAGTTTAGACCCAGCTTCTTCCCTCGTGTTTTTTACCATTTAGGCGCCGTCCCTATCTTTTTTGGGGCTAGTTTCCAGGGTTTTTTGGGCGTGTGATCCTTGGCGTTTTTTGGAGGGTTAGCTGGGCTGGAGTTTGGGGTAGGGGTAATTTCGTCGGGCACCATTTCGCGCTCATAGGCTAGGCTAGGCTAGGCTAGGCAGTCTAGGCCTGCAGGTGTCTGTGGTGGCTGTTCATTTCGCTTTGGTGGTGTGCCTGTGGTGTTCATTGTGTTTTGTCATTGTGGGACTCATTATTAATTTTGCTGGTGGGGAGGGTTCTCATGTGACCTTTTATATTTCAATTTCATAATAGCCTAGGCCTAGTTGCTTAACACTAGATTAGCGGGCTAGCGGTTTATTTATATGTACCACCCAGCGGGGTGTTTTTAGCCAAAATAGGGATGTTTACGTAATCATTTTCATGCCTAAATAAGACCCAGAGCGTAAAACAAGTATATATCCCTGAAAGGGCATAAACAGAGCTTTCCAATGACACCATAACGATCCTTTTATGACGGCTAGTTTTCTTGCAACAATCACGCAACGCGAGTGCAAAAAGCATGTAATTCGGTACTTTCCCCATACAATTCAGTATGTAGCGAGTGAGAGAGGGAGGGAGGAGGTGGGATTCGTGTCAGTAGGTTCGCCGCAGTGGTCTGGAGCAGTCATACGCTCGCTACTCTCCTGCCACCACTTGTCACTCTCTCTCAGCAACATTACGTGCTGAAATTGCCACACGACCTATGTCGCGCGCCACCAGATAGTCCAGATTTATTATACTCGACTTATGTTGCGCGCCGACACATAGGGGTTAAAGTGGTGGTCATGAGTATCAGTCTTTGTTAATTCCTAAGCGATTGACAGTTAATAGTCAGACCTCATGATTGTAGCTTAACCAACTAGGCTTACCTATAAAGGGCTTTCAATAATTAGTGCTTCAGCTTACCCTTTCTTTTAATGGATTTAGTATTTAATTCTTTTGTCAATACATCATGGCTCAAAGGAACTATCCCACAGCTGCGTCAGGAAGTGGCATTGGGGTGAATTTTACACCAACCTCCTCATACAATCAGAGCCCGGGGAAAGTGGTGGGTATATTAGGCCACAGTTATGTTGGTCGCCTAGGGGTTTCCCACCGAGAGTTTTACGACCCGGGTTTTGTAGTGAGGTTGTTTAGTGCCCCAGAAGCCACTCTCGATAATATAAGGTCCAAACCAGCCTGGGATGGTCTGTTGAGCCTAAGGCCCGAGATCACTGTATTAGTGTTGGGCGGTAACGACATCGTCTCTGGGGTAGTCCCGCAGGAGCTCGCGGCTAAGATCCAGAAGTTGACCTTTGAGATTGAGGCATCCACGAATGGTCGCTGCCTTGTATTTGGGTTAGAGCAGAGGGAGTCTCCTCGGGGTATACCGGCAGGTGAATACCACAAGGTGAAGAACTCGGTCAATGCTCTCCTCAAGAAGAAATACAAGCACCTTGGTGGTCGATTCTCCCCATATAGTTTTGGGAGCCAGTATATGTCAGAGGACGGCGTCCACCTCACCAATGAAGGCAGCGATCGTTTGTTGGCCCAGGTCATTAAGATGGTAAGGGACTATCTTGCGTCGCAGTAGTCGTCTCCTCATAGATAGCCCCAGTGTACTTTATGTTGTTGTCTAGTCAGATAATTTCCTTTCGATGGTTTATATTAAGGAGGATGTAAGTACTATGTAATTCTTTTTGAGTAAAATTCTTAAGTAATGGGGGTTTGCCGCTGTTGATTCCTAAGCGATTAACGGTTTGTAGTCTGACCTCATTGTAGTTTAAGTTGCTTAACATTAGACCTTAACAATGACAGATTTAAAGAAACTTAAGATTCTTAAGGGAGGGATGAAGGGAAGTTTAAATAGATGTTTAAGAGATCTTGATGAATTTTTATTAAGTGCCACGGCTGATCAAATAAAGGGTAAATTCGCTACTGTTACTAAATCGCTAGCTACTTATGATAGTTATGCTCAGCAGGTATATGGTTTATTGACAGTTACTGACGATGTGGAAGAAGAAATGTCGGCAGATCTTGAGTACTTTGAGGATGTTAATACAGCCTTAGCCAGACTATCTTCCACTCAAGAATCAACCTCTGTTAAGGATACCGGTACACCAAGGGCGACTGGTTTTAACCTGCCGAAGCTTACTTTGCCTACCTTTTCCGGGGATTCGGCTACCTGGACTGGATTTTGGGATATTTTTGAGTGTTCCGTCCATCATAATAAAACACTCACATCCATCCAAAGGTTCACATATCTCCGTGGTCAATTGAAAGGGGAGGCATTGAAGTTAGTCGATGGGTACAAGCTAGAAGCTACCAGCTACGAGTCTGCAGTGGAGTTGCTGAAGAGAACTTACGGGAGAGTGGAAGTCATCAAGACCGCATTAATTACTAAGTTCTTCACGCAAATCATCCATCCTATGATGTGACGGCCCTAAAGGAGTACTATGCCTCCTTTGAGAGCCTCCTCTGATCTATGTAGACAATGGCCGTCACCAAGGAGGAGATATTTAGTGTGAATATCTTTAATAAGATACCCTCTCCCCTAAGGGAAATCTTAAGACGACAACTAAGCGACTCTCCACTAAACTTGGAAGCGTTGGTGCAGGTGTACCAGACTGAAGTCTTCAATATGGAGAGTACTGGACACTACCGACAAGTGGAGATGTCGCCATCTACTGCAGCTTTCCCGGTACAGACTTCTCCTAAACAGAAAAGGCCAATACCATTAGGTTGCAAGTTGTGCAGTGTCCACGGTCATCTGTGGTACCAGTGTTCTAAGTATCCTAAGGCTACACAGAAGATTGGCCAGGCTAAATCGCTTAAGTTATGTACTAGCTGTCTGGCAAGAGACCACTTCAACAGTAATTGCACCAATTCCTACATCAAACCTTGTAAGTATTGCAAGGGGAAGCATTGGTTTTCCCTTTGCACCCAGTCTGATCGGCACGACGGCAAAGAAAAGGGGAGAACCCCCAAAGAGTCACATGAGAAAGGTAAGAGCGAGGGTGATAAAGTATCTGCCATGTCCATTGCTTCTCGAGAATGTCAATTGCTTCCTACTATGATGCTGCCAGTAGTGGGGAGTAATAATAATACTATAATGACGCGCACCTTACGTGACCAGTGCTCACAGAGGTCATTCGTTCTGCGGTCATCATTACCCCAGCTCAAGTGTACCAGCAAGGGTCAAGAGAATTTGCGTCTCCATGGTTTCACTGGTGAAATAGATACCAGTGACTATGATATAGTGGAGATTTCCTATGTTTATAGAAAAAAGGTATGTCCCATCAAGGCTGTTGTGGTCGACACACTACCCAGTTTCTATATAGCATCAGAGATTCAACCACATTTGAAATATCTCAGAAGCAAGGGATATAAACTGGCTGATGATCAACTCTCTGCTAACAATGGTATTATGCTACTGGTCGGAGCTGATTATTACTACGACCTGGTTCACCCTGGATATCGGCAGGTAGATAAGCTAATAATGCTCCCCACGATCCAAGGGTATGCCATTTCTGGATCCAATGCCACTTCCTCTCAAGACACACAGGTGGAGGTGGTTACGGTCCTCAAGGTAGCAGTAAGCTCCATAGATAAATATATTAGGCCAAATGTGCCTGATAATACATGTACTGATATAGATAAGCTATGGGACTTGGACAATATTGGAATTGACCCACATGAACTTGATCGTGAGTCCAAGATAGCGTTAAGCTCGTATGAAGAGACTGTAACGTATGACTCTGGCAGAGGTCAGTATGTGGTAAGGCTCCCTTGGAATGATAACAAGAGTAAATTACCTACTAATTTCCATCTAGCACTTGGTAGGTTACGTGGCCTTCAGAAGCATTTTGTCAAGGATCCAAGTTATTGCGAGACTTATGCGGCAGTTTTAAATGAGCAGGTACAACGTGGATTTGTGGAGAGAGTAGGTCTCAGTGAATATGGGGATAACATCCATTACCTTGCTCACCATGGGATTAAAAAGGACAGTTCCACCACTCCTGTTCGTATTGTGTATGACTGCTCTGCTAAATCCAGTGATCGCTCCTATAGCCTGAATGATTGTCTGTACACGGGTCCGTCCCTGGTTTCTCATCTAGCGCAAATTATGTTGCGCTTCAGATGTCATAAGTTTGCATGGGTCGCCGATATTGAGAAGGCCTTCCTGATGCTTCAACTCCATCGTGAAGACAGGGATTCGACAAGATTTTTATGGCCACGGGACCCAATGGATCTAGATTCAGAGTATCTGGTCTACAGGTTCAGAGTCATCTTATTCGGGGCGACCTGTTCCCAGTTCCTTCTCAATGCTACTATCTTGCGTCATCATGAGGAGGCTGGACTAGATCCTGACTTCAAGAATGAGATCAAGCAGGGGATCTATGTGGACAATCTTCAAGGCACTGGGGACAATGAAGATTTATTGCTCCAGAAATGCTGGGAGATCCGCGATATATTTGCCAAGGCTCATCTACTGTATACTTGAGAGAATGGGCCACTAATAGTGATCTTTTGAAAGGTCAATTTGCTTCTGACGGTGTAGCTACTGAGAATAGTGAGGTGAAGTTTTTAGGCCACAAATGGGACACTACCACAGATTGTATATCCTTCTGTCACACCCCATGCGGCAGTGAGCTTATGACCAAGCGAAACTGCTTAAGCTTGTCAGCGAGGTTGTTTGATCCCCTAGGTTTTTTGCTGCCTGTAACTATCCGTGCTCGTATGTTTTTACAGCAACTGTGGTGGCTAAAACTAGATTGGGACACGCCCCACCCGACTGAGTTACAACATACTTGGCGGTTGATTCGGTCGGACCTTTCCACATGTTGCAAGGTCCAACTTACTCGTCAGGTTATTAGTGGTCAACAGGTGGATCTACATGCCTTTTCTGATGCTAGTAATAGTGCGTACGGTACTGCCATATACATATGCAATGGTAGTGAAGCGACACTGGCTATAGCGAAGGCCAAAGTAGCCCCTATAAAGAAGATTGCAGTTCCTAAATTAGAACTTACTGCATTGCTTCTGTCTGCTCGTCTAATAAAGTTTACACTGGATGCTTATGCAGACATACTACAGATTAATGACGTCTTTGTCTGGAGCGACAGTCAAATAGCGCTTTCATGGGTACACAGCCAGAAAGTGTTACCTGTTTATGTTTCTAATCGCACTGATGAGATACATAACTTAGTTCCTACAGCTACATTTCGCTATGTGAGCACCAGGGATAACCCCAGTGACATAATTTCCCGGGGGATCTCGGCACAACAGTTTATGTCGTCCTCTATTTGGTGGCATGGACCTCCATGGCTTATATCTCCAACTGAATGGCCTCAGGATTTCAGGGAATGCATACCTGATCCTTCAAGTCGGCCCCAAGATGATGTGTTAAGTAGTTCGAATGTGAGTACTACAAATCAGGATAACAAGTTGGTAGAGTGGGAACGTTATGGCAGCTATGATCAAGTAATACGGGTATTTGCATGGATATACCGTTTCATTAACAACATGAGAAGTCGGGCTCACGGGTCTTTCCTTAGTGAAGATTCGAAGCATCTCCATGAAATGAGATCAGCAGAAGCAAAACTAATATGTTTAGTACAAAGGGAATCTTATCCTACTGAACATCAAATCCTGAGCAAGGAGTTAAAGGCCAAACCCTCAAACTTAATGAGGCAGCTAGGATTATATATGGAAGGAGGCATCATTAAGTGTAGAGGCAGGATACAAAAGGCGGACATTATTGATTCTGCGAAATATCCTGTCCTCCTTAGCTCCTCTCATTTGATTACCAAACTGTTGATTCGCCAATGCCATAGGACCTGCCTACATTTTGGCGTAAATTATGTTCTGGCGTATAAGCGACAACGTTGGTCGATCCCTAAGATGCGACAAGCAATTAAAGGGATCCACAATAGCTGTACTATCTGTAAAAGATTACAGGGTAAGCCTTACTCCCCAGTTGATCTACCTCCCTTGCCTGAGTTCAGGGTACAAAGGACTGAACCATTTCAGGTAACTGGGGTAGACTATACCGGAGCGATTCATGTTAGAGAATCGCCCGGTAATATCATAAAGGTATATGCCGTTCTATTCACATGTGCGGTAACCAGATCGATTCATATTGAATTGATTGACGACCTATCCAGTGAGGGTTTTTTGCATACTCTAAGACGCTTTGCAGGCCGCAATGGTTTCCCTCAAATTATTATGAGCGATAATGCGACTTGTTTTGTCGGGGCCTCTAAATATCTCCAGAGTTTAATGGATGACCCGCAGGTTGTGGCTACCCTCACTGGAAAGGGTTGTCAGTGGAGATTTATACCAGCACGTGCACCATGGTTCGGGGCGATTTGGGAGAGAACTATCGGTATCGTCAAATCTGCCATGAAGAAGGTATTAGGAAGGGCACTGGTGACCAGACGGGAGTTGCAAACCATCTTAATAGAAATTGAGATGTCAGTCAACGACAGGCCCTTGACCTATACCTCGGCAGATGTTGATGACCTCTTACCCATTTCGCCTTCTATGCTAACACGTGGACGAACCCTTAATACCTTTCCTAGATCGTCCGTAAATGACGAAGATCTGCATGACCCTACGTTCGGCAATGCTGACGCCACACGTCGTCGCTTCCAGTATGTAAACAAGGTGTCCGACGATCTATGGAAACGGTGGACCCAAGAATATTTGCTGTCTCTTCGCGAGCGTCGCTCTCATAAGATCAAAGGGACGAATCAACGATGGCCTCGTATCGGGGATATGGTCCTGATTCATGATGAGCGTCCTAAGTTATTTTGGAAGCTTGGGAGGATTATCGATTTGTTCCAGGGCATTGATGGTCTTATAAGGGTTGCTAGAATACGAACTTCGACTGGGGTTACTACTCGCCCAGTCGTAAGGTTATATCCCTTGGAGCAGGATGTAGAACTGCCGGATGATCCTGGCGTCTCTACTGATACCCCTCCGCGGGAGAGAGCTGGTGACAGTGCTCCTCAAGGTGGAGCAGCTGATGATGAGAAGGATGATCCTCCTCAGGCTTAAGGTGGCGCTCGTCCCAAAAGGAGGGCGGCTATGAGTTCCGTGGATCTTTGGAGATCAAAGATCAAACAAGGTGATCTTTGACTTCGATGTCCTTTTTTTTGTTCTCTGTATATAGCTCCTGTATATAATTTTTGGTGGCGGGCAATATGTCGTGAATAGGGTAATGATTCCGACAGTTTTAGGTCCAATAGGACATCTGAATTTGGCGGTATCGTATCGCTTGTACGATTTCGGCTGGTTCATTTTGTATTGTAGTTTATTCTTAAGTATAGGTTAAATATTAACTGTAATGTATTAATATCTACATCAGCTCTAGATGTATCATGAAACCAAGTTATGGGTTATAATTATTATGAGCCGGCAGCCATATGTAATTTCGCGAAGCGATCGGACGCCGGCCCTTTAGTCTCTCAATCAACACCATACAGCCAACATCTCCCCCCCCCCCCCCCTGGCTCTGACTCAACCCACAGTTCACCATGTGCTACAAATATTAATCTATAACAACAGTCCTACATCACCAGTCCTCTAAGCTAAGTTCATTGTATCGATATTGTATTATGTGAACATTCCTACATGTCATGCAATTGAATTAGCCGTGTGTGGGGGACTGGATTACACCCATCGACTACGTCGTTGGTAATTATATTATAACTATTTGTTGGGATATTTCATGTACCAGTGATATGCAATTTAACCTCTTTATCTAAATTCCCGACAACGGGAGTGTTCCCTTACTGCAGAAAATGACATACTCCTCAAAAATATTCCAGACCTGAAGCTTTTCCCCAAATGCTCATATATTCTCATTTTGAAAGATCTACTCGAACATCCAATGTACCCAGCCTGACAACTGGGACAAGTTAATTTATACACGATATTTGAGCATAAAGAGTCCGGCACCCGATCTTTGAAGTTGAAGAAGGTTCCTATCCTGAAATCATTGGTGAAAACAATTCTAAAATTTATTGCAGGAAAACTTTCCCGGAGTACGTTACTAAGTAACTTGCGAAAATCATAGCTCACTCTCCCATAGAAAGGCAGTTTGACATACTTAACAAGTTTAGGCACATCGTAAGTTACCGATCTGCTGTGTAACACTTTATTATACATAAATTGTTTTAGCACTCTGTAAAACAAATCCATCCTATAATTATTTTTCAAAAAATACTCTCTTAGTTTGCAAAATTCTTCATGAAGTGTGAAATAGTTAGAACAAATCCTGTAGGCTCTCTCAAGAAGTGTTTTGATGGAATTAAGTTTATATATTTCAGGGCAATAACTAAACCAACTTAAACCCAAGCCAGTGAAAGTGGGCTTTCTATAAACTCCAGTGGTTAACCGATTACATGATTTAGTGATTAAAACATCCAAAAATGCTGAAGTATTATTATCCTCGTTTTCACAGGTAAATCTTATGTTTTTATGCTGCTTGTTCATGTAACTGAAAAATCTATTATTATCATCCCTATGTTTTAATATTAAAAATGTATCATCTACATACCGCCTATATAAGATAGGCTTACAATCTGGTGGACAACTCTCAAGCCACTGAACCTCCTTGTTACATAAAAATGCATCGGCGAACAAAGGTCCTAAACTCGATCCCATGCTAACGCCATCTACCTGGCTATAAAGGTTGTTATTAAAGAGAAAACAAGATTCAGAAGTGGCGAATCTGAATAACTTTCTAACCAGAATCTTACCTAGTCCAAAAAAGGTGCTTGGTTCAAACATATCTAGAATTATATCTAACGGTTCATCCAGTGGTACATTTGTAAACAAAGACTCTACAGGGTGTTTTAAAACAACACTGCCAGACCTCATCTGCTAATTAGTAAATACAATAACGAAGAAGATTATCTAAGGACAAAATGCAAAATAATATACCATTAATGATTTAAACCGCATAGAGTAAAATAATTAGTGACACCCAGGTATGAGTTATAATCCGAACACAGGCTTGTGTGTTTGACGAGTCTGTGTGCTACTGTGCCTCAGACAAGTAATATAAAGTTAGTTTACCCTGGAAGAACAGTGAGATAAGCCTGCCTACCAACTATGGTTTGGCATTAGGTTGCTTGTGCGCATTACAGCGTAAATTGTCTAACGAACCGAGCACGCGCCAGGCGTATGACGATGTATTTCGGAGTTATGAAGATAGGGGCTTTATTGAGAGAGTCGATGTCAAGGAACCGTTTAAGAAGGGTAGGGTTCACTATCTGGCCCATCATGGGGTAAGGAAAGACAGCGTCACCACACCAATACGGGTGGTGCATGACTGCTCTGCCCACCAAGGTCAACAACCCAGTCTAACTGACTGCCTGTTGACAGGTCCATCCATGGTGTCGGACCTGTCCCAACATCTGTTGCGGTTTAGGCTGGGAAAGTACGCCTATACCAGTGACATCGAGAAAGCATTCTTGATGGTCAAGCTAAATGAGGAAGATAGAGATGTTACCCGCTTTCTTTGGTTCAGCGACAATAGCGACTCTGAAAGTCCAATCATAATATACCGTTTTCGGGTTGTACTCTTTGGGGCCACGTGCTCGCAGTTTTTGTTAAATGCCACAATTAGAAAACATCTAGCTGATACTCATGAGGACACAAGTAAACTATCTTGCGGATTATATATTGACAATTTGCAGGGTTCTAGCGATAGTCAGGATGATTTGTTATATGCATACTGGCAAGCACGCAGATTGATTGCGGATGCACATCTGTTTCTCCGCGAGTGGGTTACTAATAGTGAAGATCTTCAGAGTTTGATACAGGTGGACGGTACGGCATCTCTTAACCAGGAAAAGTCCAGAAACTTGGGGATGATCTGGCAACCTAAACATGACATACTAACTTTTCAAACAGGGTCTTTTGCTCAGCAGACAGGAGCGCACACCAAAAGAAGTCTGTTGAGCAAAGTTGCGCAATTTTTTGATCCTTTGGGTCTAGCATTACCCATTACCATAAGAGCTAGGATTCTAATGCAGGAAGTTTGGAGACTTAAAATAGGATGGGATGACAGTTTACCCGAGGACCTGAATGACCAAGGGACATTGTTGTTGAATGAGTATGCCATCCTATGTACTAAACCTATACCTCGTAAAGTGGTGGCGTTCGGTGACGTTACGTTACACACGTTTTGCGATGCTAGCGCCACGGCATACGGGGTAGCCATATATGTTGTTACTTCATTTGGGGCACATTTAGTTACAACCCGGGCCAAGGTAGCCCCGGTTAAAAAGGTAACTATCCCTAAAATGGAATTGACTGCCATGCTGCTATTAGCACGTCTGGTGCAGCATGTACGCGCAGCATACGAGAGCGAATTAAATATTGAAATCGTTCACGTTTGGTGCGATAGTCAGGTCGCACTCAACTGGATACATAGCAAGAAGTCTCTGCCAGTTTATGTGCTGAATTGGGTAGACGAGATTAGAGCCCTTTTGCCAGATGTTGCTTATCATTATGTAAATACAAAGGAAAACCCTAGTGATCTCATAACTAGGGGTATAACGGCTAGCCAGCTAGTGAAGTCCGAAGTGTGGTGACATGGTCCAAAGTGGCTGCTCCATGAAAGTGAATGGACGATATGGCATGCTGTTGGTGAGGGACTTCTGCCACTGGAAACAGTGGCAGTTACAGCCCAACCAAAAGAGCCACTGGGTCCTATCATAGAGTGGGCAAGATTCGGTGACTATAATAAACTAGTCAGAGTTGTAGCTTGGGTATTGCGATATGTATCCAATCTCAAGCTGAAAGTAACAGGCCAACTCTGCAACAGGGGTCACAACATTGATGCTCGTGAATTTAAAGCAGCTGAAGTAACTTTGATCAAAGGGGTTCAAATAGAAACCTTTTCCAATGAATTAGAATCCTTGAAAAGCTTGAATAAGACATTAATGCCTAATATAGTGGGTCAATTAAGGTTGCACCTAGACAATGGCCTCATCAGGTGTGAGGGTCGCATGAAGTGGTCGGGTGTACCAGATGGCACAAACCGCCCTATACTTATGCCAACAAGACATCACGTTACTGATCTATTGATCATACGTGCACATAGGGAAGTAAAACACTACGGGGTATGTCATATTATATCAAATTTACGTCTCACATGGTGGATACCCAGAGTTCGACAAGTAGCTCGACGCGTAGTAAGAAAGTGTGTAATATGCCAGAGACTAAAAGGTAAACCATATGCAACTGGACCAGCTCCACCCCTACCTGAATGCCGTGTAAAGCACGTAGAACCTCTCCAAGCGGTAGGATTAGATTACACAAGGGCATTGAAGACGAGGGAGAGTGAGAAGATTTATATATTATTGTTTACCTGTGCAACATTTCGAGCGGTACACCTAGAACTATGTGATAATATGTCTAGCGAAGAATTTATGTTGGCGTTCAGACGGTTTTGTGCCTGTCGTTCATTCCCTCAACTCGTTCTTAGCGACAATGCTCCCACTTATGTCCAAGCATCAAAATATTTAAAGGATATGAGTAGTGGTCCTACTATCATCCCATTTTTGGGAGAGAAGAAGTGCGATTGGAGGTTCATTCCAGTCAAGGCACCTTGGTTTGGTAGAATGTGGGAACGATGTGTTGGCATAGTAAAGTCAGGACTCAGAGCGGTTGTAGGACGTGCTCTATTAAAGAAGAGTGAGTTGACGACAGTCCTCACAGAGATAGAGGCAGTCGTGAATGATCGCCCGCTTACATATGTGTACACCGACCTGCAAGAACCACTACCATTAACGCCAGCTCACTTGCTATATGGAAAACCATTGACTGCGTTTCCATCTGATTTTCAGTCCATAGTAGAGTTAGAGGATCCCTCGTTGTACTCTGAGGTAGCGGTGTCTAAGAGATACCAGTATATATCCAGGATAATAGAGGATTTTAGGAAATGGTGGTTTAGGTGAATATCTGCTAGCATTGAGGGATAGGAGTGTTACTCCCTCTGGTAGACCAACGGCACCTACAGTTGGTGAAGTTGTTTTAATTAAAGAAGATAGTCCTCGTTTATACTGGAAATTGGGCCGCGTGTTGGAGGTATACAAGGGGGCAGACTCTGTAGAGCGGGTGGCGCTATTGAAGACAGCCACTGGAACTACTGTTCGTCCTATCGCTCGTTTGTACGCTTTGGAGCTCGATTCCGCATTGCAATCTAATGCTCCACCTGTTATTGCTGGGTCCGAGGATTCTCAAAGGAACGACTCGCCTCTTAATGATGGTGATCATTCTCGGACCGGGACGCATCCCAGACACGCTGCTGCTGGCGCCGTCGACTTGTGGCGTCAGAAGATAGCCTCTGGGCAACTTTAGGTTTAAGGTGGGGTTCAGGTCTTTTTTTGTGGGGGGAGTGTATCGTATAAATACGATAGAATATGACTCTTTTGTGATCTCGTATGTCTCTGTGACGTCACGATTGCTCCTACAGCACGACGTAGGACGAGTAGATCGTATATTATAAGATTGTAAATAAGTTAAGTTATAAAAGGCCTAATATGCTATTAAGCAATATTGCCATGGTCTTATGTAGTATATATGAATTTATCATATATATATTAATATAATTTATCGTATAGAGCAACCTAGATGCGGTACGATAATTTGGGCTCCTGGCGTTTTGCCAAGGCAGCAACGTGTGCCTTCGAGGAACACTAGAGCCTTCACGAACACCAACCAGTTAACATCTAATTTTCAGCCTACTTGGATTATAATACTTAGCAGTTTTCTTCTAATTGCAAAATATCATTACCAATTTTATGTTACTTTGATTTTGTAATTATTCCTATGTGATTAGGTCATTATATATCTCCTCTTTACCTTTTTTACTTGGTAATCATTCATATTATGTATCATATGTTTTGTGCTGAGCTCAGAACCCTGTTTTGCTACATTTCTAAATAACCATTTATCTCCGTTACAATATATTTTTGGTAAAAATAGAATAGAAATATGTGTATTATATATTTGTTATCAATGTGGTCGTCATACTCTGGCAGTGTTGTTTTAAAACACCCTGTTTATCATAACTTGCTAAATAAAAATTATTAGGTAAATCTAAATTTGATATTTCGTCAACAAAACTTGTAGAGTTCTCTACAGTATATTGAGTTAGAGGAGTTATTAAGGGTTGTAAGAATGTACGCAAATTGTATGCTGCCGTTCCAATGGATGAAATGATAGGTCTAAGGGAGTTTCCTATTTTGTGAACTTTAGGCTGCCCAAACAGAATACCAGGTTTCGTTCCAGATGCATATAAAAAATCATAAGCTTCATTACCAATATCGTCTCGAATGGGTCTCAGTAATCTATTTAGTTTGCCCTCTAATCTTACATTGTTCGCAAAGACTTCCCCATTTACTTTTCTGAATTTCGTTGTGTCACGAAGAATTATTCCCATTTTTTCCGAATACTCCGATCTGTCCATAATTACCACCCCATTACCTTTATCAGGTTTCACTATTATTATATCCTTGTTGTTACCAAGTTCCTTAAGCAAGTCAAGATATTCTCGCATTAGAACCAACGAAGTAATACTGTTGTTCCATTGAGTTTTCATTCGATTAAAATTTCCAACACCCAGTTCTTTTATCCTGTTTGTTATGCTATCATAATTTAAACCATTTTTGAGGAGACCCGCTTTTGCACAATCTCGAACCGTATCACTAATTTTTTCTACAGAGATGTAATGTTTCAACCAGTCTTTCTTATAAAACGGAATACAGAAATCTAAACCCAGCTTTAAGACTTTTGTTTCCCTAGCAGTTAGATTTTTACTGGATAAGTTAAAAATGCAATTATCATTATAGTTGATTTTATGAATTCCTAATCCTTCCAGTTTTCTCTCATGTCTTACTTTCACCTTTTCTGCGATTTTTCTTGCATGTTCGATAGCTTTGGAATTAAAAACCCACTAATCAAGAAAACTAACCTGACTTTTGAACGTAACTTTATGACTCGCCAGTTTATCAAGTTCTACTCTATGTTTCCTTTGTTGTTGTCTTGTCTCTCTATCCAATAAAGACCTTTGCCATTCTCTGTAAGTTTCAGTTCTAGAAAATTCTCTACTGTACACCTGGAATTTGAGGAATTTAGGCAGGACACTGTGTTCACTACATGTTTGTAAAAACTTAATATCCAACTCAATCTTTAAGGTTAAAATGCTGATAAATAAGCACAAACCAGAAATAAATCTTGTCATTAATAGTTGAAGGTTCATTATTGGGTACAATTGGTTGCTTTTTGGGTGTTCATGTAGTTTGCTTTTTCATTTTATTTCGTTTAATTTTCACCATATATTGAGTTTACATAATTATAGAGTTCAAATGTGTTCAGTTAATCAGTCCCTCATCGTCTTTCATTGGAGACTGGTGGTATCATGGTGAGTTCCGATTTGTTTGTGACAATTTTCCTTTATGTGAATTTTCAACACTTATCTTTTGTTTCTTAGAGTCAAGTAATTCAAATGTACTTTTTTGCTTTATGTTGCGGTTCGATGTGATTAGGATTACTATGATTTGCTTCTAATTTTACTAGATAATTTGAAATGTTTTATAAAGTCCTTAATTTTAATATTCTCGTCTATTATGATTGCTTTTGCAATAAGCAATTATTGCAATTATTTTGCAATAATAAGTCTTGTCCTCACATGGTTGGATATTAGCATAATACTTTGGACGCTGTTTAGCGGTAGGTTAAATTTTGTTTAATAGATTTTAGCCTTTACAGTTCAGAATAATATTTGAATTGAAAAAGAAATGATAACATAAATTTGATATCTTATGCGTTTTGATTTCTTTTGTTGCATTGAGATTTAGCAATTTTTGAATTTGATGGTGTCTAGCCGTAGATTTATTTTGTATTCAAACCTTGCCTAGTTGGCCAAAATTATGTTGTATAATTGTGTTTTAGATAGGCAAATTGCCACGTGTTCAACAATGCATTACATTTTAGTGATCCTGTTTTAGCAATATATACAGTTATACTAAATTTTTAGGATCTGTTGGTAACCCTTTCCTGAGGATGGCTGCGTGACGTCGCCGAAAATTAGAATAAATCATGATGTTCCACAACGTATTTCTTCTCATTGCCCTACTAATTTGTTAGTTGCGGTGTCCAAGATCACCTGCTGAGATTCTCATAACTATATATATATATAACTATATATATATATTATAATTATATATATACTGTATATATGGAAGTTTAGTCACAAATGCGTGTGATCAAATTATGTAGTAAAACTCGCAAGGAAAATTGAAACAATGGAACACCAAGTTTTCGTCTATTCTCTCAAGACATCTCCAAGGTAATAAGATGTATTACCCTGAAGATGTCTAGACAATCTGGTTCTCCCGTGGCAGAGGCCAGAAGTAGTGTGGTTGGCCAGCATTAGCACATCCCGGGAGCGAGTTAAATATTACATATAGTTCCTCTTATATTCGTATTTTCTTTATGGCACCTCATTAGAGGCATTATAATGTTTATCCGAGGATCATATGCTATTTGCAGAATATTAGGATGTAGGAGAGGATGCGTTGAAGGTATAGGAATGGGATTGCAGCCTGATTTCAAGCCGAAAAATGTTACAGAGAAGAGAGGGACGGATGAGAGGCTGTGATGTGTGTTGTTCTCCTTCCCCTCGCCCCCGCATATCGTCCTGTTGAAGGGTGCTTGGGCGGTTGTGTGGGACTCTGGGGCTGGCATGGAAGCAAAAGGTTGTGCTCTTTGTGCACCCCTGGCAGGCATGTGTCGGTGGGGTTGCAAGAGTGGTACGTCATCTTCCAAGATGTTACTGCTTTCCCCATTACGATCTCTCCTCTGCTCTCATTCTCCGTCCCTCACCTCGCTCCTCTCATGGCCATTGCAGGACAGAGTAGCACCATCTCTCCTCCATGGATACTGTGCGACATCTGGTGTAACTACGAGTTTTTTTATCCTGTCGAACTTTGAGATGCTTAGTATCGCTATGCGCCACCTAAGTATGGGTGCTGTGTGTACACTGGTACGGTTTTCAGAAGCCTGCAAAGTTCGTGTAAATGGTAAAGAGACTCGCAATTCACCACAATGACATTGGAAAGGATGCCTTTAGAATTAATTTATCATCCATAGTTTTTTCATATATAATTTTGCATGTGTAACCAAAATATTTACTCAACATCGATTTTCAGCTATAAGAATTACGTTTAGTGCAGCCACGATATATCAAAAGAAAGAGAACTAAGACCGGTCTACAACAATACTTTAGCAAAACCCACACAAAATATAGTATAATCGTAAACAATTATGCATACAAAATCATTGTTTTCCATCCCCCTCTAAATGCACCAAGGCACGTTTCTCACTTTCCCAAAAACTTCCAAAATACATTTTTTGGCAAAAAGAACCCAAGGATGTCAATTGCGTCATACTCTGGCTGTGAGAGGTTGGCGAAACTAGGAATTACGTGATATATTTTTCAATACTATGAGCCAAGAAACAGTGTTATTGCGAAGGCTTCAAAATATTTCCTCAGTAATTTGTTTGCGTCAGACCGGGAACCCCGCTTTGTTTGGACCTTTACATTTTTGGAATCGCTGCTTCTATGTAAAAGAATTGTCTATATGTGATTGAAATTATTTTATATAGCATTAACAATGACAGGGAAGTGCTCGGATATCATCACCATATATGTGGTTAAGAAGTGATTGTCCCTGATATTACCAACAGTAGGCTATCACATTTGTAAGCCTATTCAAATTGTCACTGGTATACACAAATATTTGGAAACTGTAAAACCAATTTTTAGTGGTAGAGACTTGGTTCTTGTTTCTTATGCTTCCTTATTCATACATACATACATACATACATGGGGAGGTGTGGCAGAGTGGTCTTGCCACTGGATGGGTAATCCAATGGACCCGGGTTCGAATCCCAATATGTCAATGGGAAGATATTATTGGGATGGAATTTTTGCTGTACCTAGTATCAGTGCATTACCACAGCACACCGAAATGCCAACAAAATACCCTCATTGTTCCCTGAATAAATAGCATTGTATGAATATTTCCATATTCAAAATATGCTACAGGGGGGCAATGCCTAGTGAGTTAATTGCTCAATAGGTGGCATTCTGAGAGTGAGGGTCCGAGTCTGAGGGATGAGACTGTGAGGCACAGGGGTGAAGCAGCTTCAGATATGGAGTTGCTTCGAGTCATGAGTGGGTGCTTCGCATGTCTCACTCCCTAGACTGGAACAAGACCTCACGGGCCTCACCGTGTTTAGCGGTAGAATGTGCAGGCTCTCAGCATATGCCCGAGAGGGAGTAGTTGGAATATATAAAAAATAAATAAAAATAAAAATAAATAAATAAATACTCAACATTTTAAGAATGAGTGCTCCACACATACGTGCAGTTTCAGTCTCTTGTCCTAATGGCAGCGTTCCAGGCAACCCTGTTGGGGGCTGCTTCAATTGTCAAGTTTAGGGATTCGAGAATGGCATGTATAGTCCGATCCCAGGTCCTCTTCGGTCCACCCCTAGGTGCAGCTCCCTCCACAATCACAGACCTGCATCTTTTTACTCAATTTTGATAATCCATTCTCTCCACATGCCCATACCATCCAGTCTACTTGTATGCATTTCCTCGCTAATATTCTTTATACCTAAGCGTCTCCTCAGTTAATCATTAGTTATTTTATCCTGCAGTTTGGCCCCACACATCCATCTCACCATTCTCATCTCATTACGTTCCATTCTGTTGACATCCTCTACTTTAACGGCCCATGTTTCTGACGCATACGTCATTGCACTTCTAACACATGAGGCATACACCTTTCCCTTCAGAGGGAGAGGTATTCTTTTCATGGTCAGAATTGGCAGCAGTTCTCTGAACTTCCCCAGCCACATCTAATTCTAGCAACAGTTGCAGCCTCAGCCCCACCACCGGCAGAGATTGTATATCCTAGGTAACAAAACTTGGCCACCAGCTCCAATTACTCATTCCAAAAATTCACAGACACAGGATCATCATTCAGCACAATCTTGCCCTTGCACACGATGCACTCAAATTTCTCGATATCTAACTCATCCTTGGGCAGGAGTCTTTTTTTATTCTACTGCAGCGCTTACTCCCATGGTGCACCCATCGACAGTCGCTACTCCAAATCGAGTTAGCGCCCACACCCTTTCCAAACACTGCACATGGGTATGCACCGTTCTTTTCCACATTGCCTTGTTTCAATCTACAATGCATAACCTTTGGTTTTGTTAACATTGACTCTTTAACCCTTGCTCGCCATGGCCTCTCACCATCTTCTGAATTTGGCTTCAGCATCTTGTACATTATCAGCAATTAGGACTAAATCGTCTGGATAAAACAGTTCCCACGGGAGTCTAAATTCTCTAGACAGTGCCTCTAGGACCATAATAAAGAGGAGGGGGCTTAACACAGAACCCTGATGAACTCCAACATGGACTGTAAACTCCTCACTCAGTACACCTTTCACCCTCACCGCAGTTCGCGAATCCTCATTCATCTTCATTATCACACGCACCAGCCACTCTTCCACACCAAGTTTCCTCATAGCCCACTGCACAACATCTCTAGGCACCCTGTCAAAGGCCTTCTCCAGGTCTACAAACACAAAGTAAAGATCCCTGCCTTTTAGTAAGATTCTTTCCTGTATTTGCCTGACTATGAAGATAACATCGGCTGTGCCACGTCCTGTCATATCACCAAACTGCATATCATCAATGGAGATGCTTTGCCTGATCAAGCCCTCAAAGACTCTCATAGACCTTCATGATTTGGTCAAGCATTTTCAGGGCCATATAATTACCTCTATCTAGCGCATCCCCTTTTCCTTTGTATATACTTACTATTACACTTATGTGCCAATCCTCGGGGATTTTCTCCTCTTTAATAATGGTGTTTATCATCTCAATGACTAAGCTGACACCAGTCTCCCCTGAGCCTTTTATCATCTCAGCAACAATGTCAGAGCACCCTGGAGTTTTACCGTCCTTCATTGTATTCATTGCGCCGCTCACTGCAGCTGGTGCTATCAAAGGAGGGCGTCCAGATATTGGGTTTTCGATACTAATATGTTCCTTATTCCATTCAAACTCTACATTTAGAAATCGTTCATAGTGTGCCTTCTATGCTTCTCTGATTTCCTCTTCTGCAAGCATACACAATCGTCCCATTAACGTTTCTAACACACTGTTCATCTATAATATCCCTTATCGGGAATTTAGATAAAGGTTAAATTACATATCACTGGTACATGAAATATCCCAACAAATAGTTATAATCTAATTACCAACGAGGTATTCGTCGATGGGTGTAATCCAGTCCCCCACACACGGCTAGTTCAATTGCATGACATGTAGGAATGTTCACATAATACAATATCGATACAATGAACTTAGCTTAGAGGACTGGTGATGTAGGACTGTTGTTATAATTATTAGTAGTTGTAGCACATGGTGAACTGTGGGTTGAGTCAGAGCCGGGGGAGGAGATGTTGACTGTATGGTGTTGATTGAGAGACTGAAGGGCCGGCGTCCGATCGCTTCGCGAAATTACATATGGCTGCCGGCTCATAATAATTATAACCCATAACTTGGTTTCATAATACATCTAGAGCTGATGTAGATATTTATACATTACAGTTAATATTTAACCTAACTTAAGAATAAACTACAATACACAAAGAACCAGCCGAAATCGTACAAGCGATACGATACCGCCAAATTCAAATGTCGTATTGGACCAAAACCTGTCGGGATCATTACCCTATTCCCGACATATTGCCCGCCACCAAAAATGATATACAGGAGCTATATACAGAGAACAAATAAAGGACATCGAAGTCAAAGATCACCTAGTTTGATCTTTGATCTCCAAAGATCCACGGAACTCATAGCCGTCCTCCTTTTGGGACGAGCGCCACCTGAAGCCTGAGGAGGATCATCCTTCTCAACATCAGCTGCCCCACCTTGAGGAGTACTGTCACCAGCACTCTCCCGCGGAGGGGTATCAGTAGAGACGCCAGGATTATCCGGCAGTTCTACATCCTGCTCCAAGGGATATAACCTTACGACTGGACGAGTAGTAACCCCAGTCGAAGTTCGTATTCTAGCAACCCTTATAAGACCATCAATGCCCTGGAACAAATCGATAATCCTCCCAAGCTTCCAAAATAACCTAGGACGCTCATCATGAATCAGGACGATATCCCCGATACGAGGCCATCGTTGATTAGTCCCTTTGATCTTATGAGAGTGACGCTCGCGAAGAGACAGCAAATATTCTTGGGTCCACCGTTTCCATAGATCGTCGGACACCTTGTTTACATACTGGAAGCGACGACGTGTGGCGTCAGCATTGCCGAACGTAGGGTCTTGCAGATCTTCGTCATTTACGGACGATCTAGGAAAGGTATTAAGGGTTCGTCCACGTGTTAGCATAGAAGGCGAAATGGGTAAGAGGTCATCAACATCTGCCGAGGTATAGGTCAAGGGCCTGTCGTTGACTGACATCTCAATTTCTATTAAGATGGTTTGCAACTCCCGTCTGGTCACCAGTGCCCTTCCTAATACCTTCTTCATGGCAGATTTGACGATACCGATAGTTCTCTCCCAAATCGCCCCGAACCATGGTGCACGTGCTGGTATAAATCTCCATTGACAACCCTTTCCAGTGAGGGTAGCCACAACCTGCGGATCATCCATTAAACTCTGGAGATATTTAGAGGCCCCGACAAAACAAGTCGCATTATCGCTCATAATAATTTGAGGCAAACCATTGCGGCCTGCAAAGCGTCTTAGAGTATGCAAAAACCCCTCACTGGATAGGTCGTCAATCAATTCAATATGAATCGCTCTGGTTACCGCACATGTGAATAGGACGGCATATACCTTTATGATATTACCGGGCGATTCTCTAACATGAATCGCTCCGGTGTAGTCTACCCCGGTTACCTGAAATGGTTCAGTCCTTTGTACCCTGAACTCAGGCAAGGGAGGTAGATCAACTGGGGAGTAAGGCTTACCCTGTAATCTTTTACAGATAGTACAGCTATTGTGGATCCCTTTAATTGCTTGTCGCATCTTAGGGATCCACCAACGTTGTCGCATATACGCCAGAACATAATTTACGCCAAAATGTAGGCAGGTCCTATGGCATTGGCGAATCAACAGTTTGGTAATCAAATGAGAGGAGCTAAGGAGGACAGGATATTTCGCAGAATCAGTAATGTCCGCTTTTTGTATCCTGCCTCTACACTTAATAATGCCTCCTTCCATATATAATCCTAGCTGCCTCATTAAGTTTGAGGGTTTGGCCTTTGACTCCTTGCTCAGGATTTGATGTTCAGTAGGATAAGATTCCTTTTGTACTAAACATATTAGTTTTGCTTCTGCTGATCTCAATTCATGGAGTCTGATATGCTTCGAATCTTCACTAAGGAAAGACCCGTGAGCCCGACTTCTCATGTTGTTAATGAAACGGTATATCCATGCAAATACCCGTATTACTTGATCATAGCTGCCGTAACGTTCCCACTCTACCAACTTGTTATCCTGATGTGTAGTACTCACATTCGAACTACTTAACACATCATCTTGGGGCCGACTTGAAGGATCAGATAATTATGTATTCCCTGAAATCCTGAGGCCATTCAGTTGGAGATGTAAGCCATGGAGGTCCATGCCACCAAATAGAAGAAGACATAAACTGCTGTGCCGAGATCCCCCGTGAAATTATGTCACTGGGGTTATCCCTGGTGCTCACATAGCGAAATGTAGCTGTAGGAACTAAGTCATGAATCTCATCAGTGCGATTAGAAACATAAACAGGTAACACTTTCTGGCTGTGTACCCATGAAAGCGCTATTTGACTGTCGCTCCAGACATAGACGTTATTAATCTGTAGTACGTCTGCATAAGCATCCAGTGTAAACTTTATTAGACGAGCAGACAGAAGCAATGCAGTAAGTTCTAATTTAGGAACTGTAATCTTCTTTATAGGGGCTACTTTGGCCTTCGCTATAGCCAGCGTCGCTTCACTACCATTGCATACGTATATGGCAGTACCGTACGCACTATTACTAGCATCAGAAAAGGCATGTAGATCCACCTGTTGACCACTAATAACCTGACGATTAAGTTGGACCTTGCAACATGTGGAAAGGTCCGACCGAATCAACTGCCAAGTATCTTGTAACTCAATCGGGAGGGGCGTATCCCAATCTAGTTTTAGCCGCCACAGTTGCTGTAAAAACATACGAGCACGGATTGTTACAGGCAGCAAAAAACCTAGGGGATCAAACAACGTCGCTGACAAGCTTAAGCAGTTTCGCTTGGTCATAAGCTCACTGCCGCATGGGGTGTGACAGAAGGATATACAATCTGTGGTAGTGTCCCATTTGTGGCCTAAAAACTTCACCTCACTATTCTCAGTAGCTACACCGTCAGAAGTAAATTGACCTTTCAAAAGATCACTATTAGTGGCCCATTCTCTTAAGTATAAATGAGCCTTGGCAAATATATCACGGATCTCCCAGCATCTCTTGAGCAATAAATCTTCATTGTCTCCGGTGCCTTGAAGATTGTCCACATAGATCCCCTGCTTGATCTCATTCTTGAAGTCAGGATCTAGTCCAGTCTCCTCAAGATGACGCAAGATAGTAGCGTTGAGAAGGAACTGGGAACAGGTCACCCCGAATAAGACGACTCTGAACCTGTAGACCAGATACTCTGAATCTAGATCCATTGGGTCCCGTGGCCATAAAAATCTTGTCGAGTCCCTGTCTTCACGATGGAGTTGAAGCATCAGGAAGGCCTTCTCAATATCGGCGACCCATGCAAACTTATGACATCTGAAGCGCAACATAATTTGCGCTAGATCAGAGACCAGGGACGGACCCGTGTACAGACAATCATTCAGGCTATAGGAGCGATCACTGGATTTAGCAGAGCAGTCATACACAATACGAACAGGAGTGGTGGAACTGTCCTTTTTAATCCCATGGTGAGCAAGGTAATGGATGTTATCCCCATACTCACCGAGATCTACTCTCTCCACAAATCCACGTTGTACCTGCTCGGCTAAAACTGCCGCATAAGTCTCGCAATAACTTGGATCCTTGACAAACTGCTTCTGAAGGCCACGTAACCTACCAAGTGCTAGATGGAAATTAGTAGGTAATTTACTCTTGTTATCATTCCAAGGGAGCCTTACCACATACTGACCTCTGCCAGAGTCATATGTTACAGTCTCTTCATACGAGCTTAACGCTAGCTTGGACTCACGATTAAGTTCATGTGGGTCAATTCCTATATTGTCCAAGTCCCATAGCTTATCTATATCAGTACATGTATTATCAGGCACATTTGGCCTAATATATTTATCTATGGGGCTTACTGCTACCTTGAGGACCGTAACCACCTCCACCTGTGTGTCTTGAGAGGAAGTGGCATAGGATCCAGAAATGGCATACCCTTGGATCGTGGGGAGCATTATAAGCTTATCTACCCGCCGATATCCAGGGTGAACCAGGTCGTAGTAATAATCAGCTCCGACCAGTAGCATAATACCATTGTTAGCAGAGAGTTGATCATCAGCCAGTTTATACCCCTTGCTTCTGAGATATTTCAAATGTGGTTGAATCTCTGATGCTATATAGAAACTGGGTAGTGTGTCGACCACAACAGCCTTGATGGGACATACCTTTTTTCTATAAACATATGAAATCTCCACAATATCATAGTCACTGGAATCTATTTCACCAGTGAAACCATGGAGACGCAAATTCTCTTGACCCTTGCTGGTACACTTGAGCTGGGGTAATGATGACCGCAGAACGAATGACCTCTGTGAGCACTGGTCAAGTAAGGTGCGCGTCATTATAGTATTATTATTACTCCCCACTACTGGCAGCATCATAGTAGGAAGCAATTGACATTCTCGAGAAGCAATGGACATGGCAGATACTTTATCACCCTCGCTCTTACTTTTCTCATGTGACTCTTTGGGGGTTTTCCCCTTTTCTTTGCCGTCGTGCCGATCAGACTGGGTGCAAAGGGAAAACCAATGTTTCCCCTTGCAATACTTACAAGGTTTGATGTAGGAATTGGTGCAGGTACTGTTGAAGTGGTCTCTTGCCAGACAGCTGGTACATAACTTAAGCGATTTAGCCTTGCTAATCTTCTGTGTAGCCTTAGGATACTTAGGACACTGATA
Organism: Lithodes maja; assembly: GCA_037953745.1. Lineage (NCBI taxonomy): Eukaryota > Metazoa > Arthropoda > Malacostraca > Decapoda > Lithodidae > Lithodes > Lithodes maja. The sequence continues at coordinate 98,809 of JBAKBP010002863.1, forward strand.
CCACAGATGACCGTGGACACTGCACAACTTACAACCTAATGATATTGGCCTTTTCTGTTTAGGAGAAGTCTGTACCGGGAAAGCTGCAGTAGATGGCGACACCTCCACTTGTCGGTAGTGTCCAGTACTCTCCATATTGAAGACTTCAGTCTGGTACACCTGCACCAACGCGTCCAAGTTTAGTGGAGAGTCGCTTAGTTGTCGTCGTAAGATTTCCCTTAAGGGAGAGGGTATTTTATTCAAGATATTCACACTAAATATCTCCTCCTTGGTGACGGCCATTGTCTCCATACATCGGAGGAGGCTCTCAAAGGAGGCATAGTACTCCTTTAGGTCCGCCACATCATAGGATGGAGGATCTAGTGTGAAGAATTTGGTAATTAAAGCGGTCTTGATGACTTCCACTCTCCCGTAAGTTCTCTTCAGCAACTCCACTGCAGACTCGTAGCTGGTAGCTTCTAGCTTGTACCCATCGACTAACTTCAATGCCTCCCCTTTCAATTGACCACGGAGATATGTGAACCTTTGGATGGATGTGAGTGTTTTATTATGATGGACGGAACACTCAAAAATATCCCAAAATCCAGTCCAGGTAGCCGAATCCCCGGAAAAGGTAGGCAAAGTAAGCTTCGGCAGGTTAAAACCAGTCGCCTTTGGTGTACCGGTATCCTTAACAGAGGTTGATTCTTGAGTGGAAGATAGTCTGGCTAAGGCTGTATTAACGTCCTCAAAGTACTCAAGATCTGCCGACATTTCTTCTTCCACATCGTCAGTAACTGTCAATAAACCATATACCTGCTGAGCATAACTATCATAAGTAGCTAGCGATTTAGTAACAGTAGCAAATTTACCTTTTATCAGATCAGCCGTGGCACTTATTAAAAATTCATCAAGATCTCTTAAACATCTATTTAAACTTCCCTTCATCCCTCCCTTAAGAATCTTAAGTTTCTTCAAATCTGTCATCGTTAAGGTCTAATTTTAAGCAACTTAAATTACAATGAGGTCAGACTACAAACCGTTAATCGCTTAGGAATCAACAGCGGCAAACCCCCGTTACTTAAGAATTTTACTCAAAAAGAATTACATAGTACTTACATCCCCCTTAACATAAACTATCGAAAGGAAATTATCTAACTAGACAAAAGAATTAAATACTAAATCCATTAAAAGAAAGGGTAAGGTGAAGCACTAATTATTGTAAGCCCTTTATAGGTAAGCCTAGTTGGTTAAGCTACAATCATGAGGTCTGACTATTAACTGTCAATCGCTTAGGAATTAACAAAGACCGACACTCATGACCGCCACTGTAAGCAACCAGGCCTAGGCTATTATGAAATTGAAATCTAAAAAGTCACACGAGAACCCTCCCCACCAGCAAAATTAATAATGAGTCCCACAAAGATACAACACAACTAATACCACAGGCACACCACCAAAGCGAAATGAATAGCCACCACAGACACCTGTAGGCCTAGACTGCCTAGCCTAGCCAAGCCTATGAGCGCAAAATGGTGACCGACGAAACAACCCCTACCCTAATCTCCAGCCCAGCTAACCCACCAAAAAAACGCCAAGGAGCACACGCCCAAAAAACCCTGGAAACTAGTCCCAAAAAAAATAGAGACGGCGCCTAAATGGTAAAAAACAAGAGGGAAGAAGCTGGGTGTAAACTAGGGAAATGGCAGTCGGCCAACAACGCGCGAGGCGGCAGCCATTTGTAAGCCCACAAGCGTCTAGGAAGCAAACAAAACGGGACTACGGTAATGAAGCTCGAGGGCACGAAGGACCAATATTTATCGGGAATTTAGATAAAGGTTAAATTACATATCACTGGTACATGAAATATCCCAACAAATAGTTATAATCTAATTACCAACGAGGTATTCGTCGATGGGTGTAATCCAGTCCCCCACACACGGCTAGTTCAATTGCATGACATGTAGGAATGTTCACATAATACAATATCGATACAATGAACTTAGCTTAGAGGACTGGTGATGTAGGACTGTTGTTATAATTGTTAGTAGTTGTAGCACATGGTGAACTGTGGGTTGAGTCAGAGCCGGGGGAGGAGATGTTGACTGTATGGTGTTGATTGAGAGACTGAAGGGCCGGCGTCCGATCGCTTCGCGAAATTACATATGGCTGCCGGCTCATAATAATTATAACCCATAACTTGGTTTCATAATACATCTAGAGCTGATGTAGATATTTATACATTACAGTTAATATTTAACCTAACTTAAGAATAAACTACAATACACAAAGAACCAGCCGAAATCGTATAAGCGATACGATACCGCCAAATTCAAATGTCCTATTGGACCAAAACCTGTCGGGATCATTACCCTATTCCCGACATCCCTACTGTCATTTTTAACTCGCCTAGCTAGGTTGAAGATCCCATTGGGATTGTCCGTGTTACACACTTGTTAGAGGACCAGGTCCTTAATGCCTTTTTTAGCATTGTAAATAATTTGTCTGACAGTTCGTTTTACTGCCTTCCTTCTTCCATGCTTTGAAGCATCTCCTTTTCTCTTTCACAGCATGTTCTACCATATCGTTCCACCACCAGGATGTCTCATTTCTGGGGTGACTCTTTGTTTTCCCACAGACTTTTTCAGCGACATCGAGAAGGCTATGCTTAAGGTAATTCCATTGACTATTTACATCGCTAGGCCTAGCTTCCATATTTTTATTAATTTTCTCCAGTTCCCTATGAAACCTATCCCTAACTTCCTTGTGCTTCAGCAGCCACACTCTCCTTTTGGGCATGTATACCTTCTTGCGCTCCGGATCTCAGTTATATGTGATCAGATGGTGGTGTCTTTTTTTAACTTTGCGTTACACACAACCATGTTGAGTGCAACGCAGTATATATTCGCCTTCCAGATTCCTCCTTCCGTAACCATTTATTCCATGTACTCCCTCGTATCCATCTACAGATGCTCCCACGTGACCATTCAGGTCCCCTACCAGGATTGTTATTTCATTCTCCGAGAGGCCTGAAATGACAATAACAGTGTCATTCCAGAAGTCCTCTTTTATCTCTTTCTGTGGGGCATATGCAGATATCATATTCAGAATTATTTCACCAACTTTCAACTTCAAAACAATCAGCCTTTCACTAACTCTCATAATCTGATGCACACTTTCAACCCACTCTTACAGCCACCAGAACACCCACTTCTTTCACTTTATCAGTCTCAACTCCCTTCCAGTATATCTTAGATCTTTTCTTTCTTCCAACAATCTAATGTGCCCCATACCCTTTGCAGAGTGTTTCCTGGTCACAGCAGCAGACATCCATTCGCTTCCTCTCACACATCTCAGCTACTTCATTTGCACGCAGATTCATACTACCAACATTCCCACTAGCAAGTCTGAGACTGTGGGGGTCATTAAATTTGTCCGTATGCTGTGCGGTTTTGGAACATCGGACTTAAGTTGTTTCTCTTTAGGTAGAGTTATAATTGGTGATTAGGCTGGCAAATGCCCCCCCCTACTATTGGTGGAGGGGTAATTCCCAAATTACCCCTCCAGCAATAGTAGACTTTTGCCCCTTGCTTTTCGCCTCCTCTGATGCTCCACCCTCTATATATACCCTTCCTGTTTACCTTTTATATCATTCCATCCTTACTTGATAATGCTGGTTGTCCAGTGAAACGCGTCGTATATCCTGTATCATCATTTACATTTATGTAACCCTGTACCACCATGAATTTTGCTCATCTCCTTCATCTACTTCCTGCCACCCAGCGAAAACTCATCAGAGACCTGGAAACTTTGAATAATAAAATTTCCAACGCAGAAATTGCCATTTCTTTCAACCTCGTATGTATTAAAGAAAATATATATATATATATATATATATATATATATATATATATATATATATATATATATATATTGCTTGTCACCTATTCTTTCTCGGCACACTGAATGAGAGTAGAAGCGTTTAGGTTAAGGTAGCCAGAGTAAGGACGAGATCCAATGGTTGGAGACTATGCAGGGTCCCAGGCGGCCTAGGCACTGGCTTTCCCTCATTGTTTAGGTGTATATCTTCTCTTTCCTACTCTTAATCTAAACGAGTTAGCATGATGATATATACATATTACTTATCGCCTATCCTTCCTTCTCACATTGATAAAGAGTAGAAGCGTTTAGGTTAAGGTAGCCAGAGCAAGAATGAGATCAAAAGTGTGGAGAGTATATGGGTCCCAGGCAGCTTAGGCACTTACTTTCCCTCATTCATTAGGTGTATATCTTCTCTTTCCTACTTTTAACCTAAAAGAGTTAGCATGATATACTGTATATATATATATATATATATATATATATATATATATATATATATATTACTTGTTACCTATTCTTCCTCTTCACATTGGACAAGAGTAGAAGTGGGTTACATTGGTTACATGTAGCTAGAGTAATGACGAGATCAAAAGTGTGAAGATTATGGATCTGAGGCAGCCTTGGTGCGGGATATCACCCAGGGGGCCTATGAAGCTAGTACTGGGCGCGGGATATCCCGCCACCTGGGGTCCCTCAGTGTGAAGATTATGGTTCTGAGGCAGCCTTGGTGCAGGATATCACCCAAGGGACCTATGAAGCTAGTACTGGGCGCGGGATATCCCGCCACCTGGGGTCTCTCAGTGTGAAGATTATGGATCTGAGGCAGCCTTGGTGCAGGATATCACCCAAGGGGCCTATGAAGCTAGTACTGGGAGCGGGATATCCCGCCACCAGAGGTCCCTCAGTGTGAAGATTATGGACCTGAGGCAGCCTTGGTGCGGGATATCACCCAGGGGGCCTATGAAGCTAGTACTGGGAGCGGGATATCCTGCCACCTGGGGTCCCTCAGTGTGAAGATTATGGATCTGAGGCAGCCTTGGTGCAGGATATCACCCAAGGGGCCTATGAAGTTAGTACTGGGAGCGGGATATTCCGCCACCAGAGGTCCCTCAGTGTGAAGATTATGGATCTGAGGCAGCCTTGGTGTGGGATATCACCTAAGGGGCTTATGAAGCTAGTACTGGGAGCGGGATATCCCGCCACCAGGGGTCTCTCAGTTATAGATTGAATATTAATAACTAAATGCAAGTCCCTTACTTGTCAACTTCAGAATATCCCTTTAAACCAATAGCTTTGCAAGGTGTAATACAATGTGTGAGTATTCAAGAAGTGCAATTTTCTTCAACCTGACATGAAGCTATTCACCAAAACTTCAACTCCAAGCGCTGCAGATTCATGAATCCCAAAAGGAAGATTCCAGGAAACTCAATTCAACTTTGTCTAAAATTCTGAGCCAGGCATCCCGAGCCTCAAGTTGGAGTATAATAGTTTGCCAGGAAAATGTTGGAGGTGTAATAGAAGCACACAAACTGCTGTATAGTTGGAGGTGTAATAGAAGCACACAAACTGCTGTATAGTTGGAGGTGTAATAGAAGTACACAAACTGCTGTATAGTTGGAGGTGTAATAGAAGCACACAAACTGCTGTATAGTTGGAGGTGTAATAGAAGCACACAAACTGCTGTATAGTTGGAGGTGTAATAGAAGCACACAAACTGCTGTATAGTTGGAGGTGTAATAGAAGCACACAAACTGCTGTATAGTTGGAGGTGTAATAGAAGCACACAAACTGCTGTATAGTTGGAGGTGTAATAGAAGCACACACACTGCTGTATAGTTGCTTTCAGTACTACCTGGGCCGCCACGATACTCTGTTCAGTTAAGGGGGTAGGCTAAACTTAATAGTTTGTCTTTATGTATTTGTTAATGTTATATTTTCCTCTTTAGACCTCCATCAAGCTTATCAAATCATTCCCAAGAGATATGTACGAATGTTCGAAATAAATGTGTACTTTTTTCGGTAGAAAATTTCCCGGCCAAAGGCCGGTTCCTCCATAATTATAGACTTGCTATCGCTCGCCAGGAGAAAAAAATACACCTAAATGGCACGCAAAGTCTTGATATTGATAACAAAATGGGGCCAAAGGTCTTAACATCGACAAACTAATGGGGAGAACGTCTTAAAATCTCAAAACTAACGCGGCTAAACATGAGGGAGAAAGGGGTCCAAAAAATGAAAGTACAGTTGTGGACAGATGAAACAGATACAGCCTTGGTCTGTCCAAGACCTCAATAGAGGGCAGCACAATTAGTGCCCATAAATTATCTGGTAACAGTGATGGTGTGGGTGTAGGAGGTGAAGGTATGGGGTGGGAGGCGAGGGAGGGTGAAGGAGGGTACAGGAGTGGGAGGGGTAATAGTCCATGAGCCAAGACCCGAATTTTGGGATATGGGATATCGGTACCACCCGGGGTGACTAATTCTCTTAGGTGTTTTTAGCTTGCTACATGTCTCTAGTTTATGTTTTGATATGATAGCCCTTGCACATTGGTAGCTTAATGGTCGTTATCACTTCTTGAATAGACATACCCTACCGAAAATTCCGAAATTTTTTAAAATGTCAAATTTGGGGACAGGAATGCCTAAATGTCAACAAAATGCATATAGTAATTGTCACATTTAATACAAGTCCTGTAAATACACACTAAGCATGCCATGGGCTTGTACATACTATTATGGCAAATTACTACTCCTAAATATCATCTACATCAGACTCGGAATCTGACTGTTGTGCCACCGGCTCTTCTTCAATAGCCGTGTTCTGACATGTCTGTAACCTGCACATGTCCGTGCATTTTAGACCATTGCTGAGGCAAGTACACTTAGGGAGTTCGCATGACCGCACACACTTGCAAGACAGTAGCTGCATAACAGCATCTGGTGCTGGTGAGCCTCGCATCCAGTTGACGGCAAGCTTACCGTCCTCATCTGTCATCCAACCGCAGTCTGTTGGGTTCGCAACAAATGGCTGGCTCTGAAGACTTTTCCTCCAGATCGCAGCCTGGTAGTTTGCACGCAGTGCATGCATGAAGAGGCAGTCCTCACAAGGAGGGAGTTGACTTGACTCTACCTCTCCACGTCTTGCACAGAACAGCTCATACCGAAGCTTGTTTACCTTAGTTGTGTGGGTAGATGGTAGGTACATGTGGCAGGTGATTTCCTGTAGCTTCTCAAAGAGTTCAGGAGACACTTCCCATGAGCGTCCAAGTTCGTGAAAAGCATCCTGGTATGTCTTGTCCATCTTCACCTGCTTGAGTGTCGTCATCTTCCCTCGGCCAGCGAATGCACTGACGGTATCACAGCCTGTAAAGGCATGCATACCAATCAATGAATCACACACGCTGCCTCCCAGTGTGCGGCTCAGTGTGGTGATATCCAGGAATCTTGTCCGGTTCTTCGTCCCGCACTTCTGGAACAGATGGGATGGGATCTTGTGGCACATGCCAAGACACAACACCATGACGTCTGTATCTTCTGCAGTGATGATGACAGACTTGTTCCCAGATTCTGCTGCATGAAGTGCATGGAGAAGAAGGCGTGTGTCTGCTTCTTCTTGAGTTGACTTAAGCTCAGGAGCCTCTTCCCACTGCTCTTTGGTGATCTTGAAGCAGCGCTGCTCACATGTGACATACAGCTCCTTGTCCTTGAGCTTCTCCCTGTGCTGTGGTGCCTTCCATTCTTCTACCAAGAACTTGATAAGACTTGCCTTGTTGGAGGAACTACCGAGTAACTTTCTCCACTGCTGGATGTTGTGCCCAGGTTGAATGTTCTTGAAATGAATTCCTGTGCCTGCACTTCTTTTGGCTCGTTCTGCATCCTTGATGGATGTCTCCTTGTAGATATCAAACACAACATCAATGCGCCTGCTCTTAGCACCTTCATGAACAGCTTGACTCAGTGCTGTACCTGCAAGCTGTGAAAAAGTTTTGTCGTTTCCCTTCAGTTTGTGGACCAGGCTCATCCCATCAATTATGGTAGCAGAGGGCTCGGGTATCACTTCTGCAGGAGAAACATTCCTCTCTAACTCCTTTGCTAGGGCAGCCTTGTTGGTCTTGCGGAGAGACCCATCACCGCTGGCAAGTGCCCAAGGCAAAGGCCCAAGGGGATGAGCCAAGACATCACTCATTTTGAGCTTTCTGTTCTCGGCAACAAGGATCATCTGGCCAAATAGGTTCCTGTCAGCCTTTAAGATAGCCTCCTTGGCATGGTCTTGTGAGCGTGGCTTCATTCTGATGTTAGTGAACGTTCTCAGTTTCGTCTTCGTCATCGTGTCATGAAACTGTATAGTTGGCGTATCGATCTCCAGGCGCTCTTCCTTGAAGGCTTGATATGCATCCTCTCCTATTCTGTAGGCCCCTAGAAGGTCTTTGACAACTTCTGGTGGTGCCATAGTCGCAGTTGACAAACTGACAAGATCTTCTTGCTCTGCGTTGAAGGGGTTCAACCAGCTGGTCTCCATCAGTTGAACTAAAGATTGGACATCGGCCTCATCTCTTCTAATCCTGGCCATCTGTAGGTCTGGGTGGCTGAAGTCAGTATACTTTTGGCCTACTACCATAGTCCTGAGCTGCCTTAAGTACCTGCTGCGATACTCCGATGTCAGGTAGTACCTGGCGACAGCTCCGCCTTTCAGGCTGAAGCCTTTTGTGCCCCCTGGTGTCTGGGTGTCTTTGTTGATCGTCTCTTCGATTGTCTGGTCCACAGGGATCCGTCCAAAGGGATTCTTGCTACCGATCTGGACCGAAAAGCCACCTTGCATGAAGTGTTCATGGACCTCTGGGTGTTCAATGGGCAGTCGAGACATCAAGGCATAGTAGTAGGTTAGGAACCGGGCATAGTTCACTTTGTCATAGGCAAAACACCACGTATCATCTGTAGGATTGCTCCTAGGTGGAGCATCCAGTTGCCTTCTCTGGAGGCTCGAATTAAGTCCAGCATGATCTCAACCATGTCCAGGTATGACATCCAGAATGCTGAGAGGTTGTGTTCATCTCTGAGGGTCTCAAGATAAACTTGGAAAAGCTTCATGATATGTGTGCATGATTCACTCTCCATCAGCTCTTGAAAGAGTCCCTGAGACACATTGTTGTGAAAGCTGTTGATGTCCTTCAGTGTTTCATCTAGATGCTGTATGTCCCTTGAATGGTTTTCTTCTAGCCATGAAAGGAAGCCTTTCCATGCAAGCCTCATCAGTGCTTCATACACGAGCTTGTGTAGTCTCACTGCTCTGTTGTACCTCTTGCCGTTCATCACTCCTGACACTGATCCTTCTGCGATGATACCTGATTCCACACACAGATCTCTAAGACCTGCATCTTGAAACCTCTTTCCTATGGTGGAGATGAGATTACAGATTGTGTGGAAGACGCCCATCCTGATGATAATGTTCTTGAACTTCTCTTGTTTCCAGATAACTTTGGCAGCTTTGGCATAGAGTGCTTGATCAAACACGCACACAATCTTGTTAAGCTGTAAGGACTGCATGATAGCATGCGTTTGTTCCAAGATTTCATTAACGGTGGACATTTCTGTTGCGGGAGCATTGATAGTGGGCAGGTAGCTTACAGTGTCCTGAACCACTGCAATGTCTCTGCGCATTTTGATGTTGAACCCAGTCCAACTGCTGATGGACTGGTCCTCATGGTCTGACATTCGAGTAAGAAGCCAGATATGGTTCTTTGTCTTTGAATCCTGGACTTCCTTGGTAGTGTCGACATACGCAGTCTCAATCCTAGGTGGCCCTGCCCGCCGCCCAACATTGTATATTGGCAGCATTGATGATGTCTGAGTGATGCTTCTTATCTTGGACTTGGTAATCTCTGGCAGGACTTTCTCTGGCACAGAGCCTGCAACCTTGGACTGGACAGCAATGCCATTGACTCTATGAGAAGTACCTGCTCCACTTAGGGTCTCTTCAAGTCGGTCAATGTTATCCCAGGCCAGGGTTGTGAACACACCAGGGTAGATGTTTGCTGGCAGTGGAATGTCATCCTTTGAGCATTCCAGCTTCTGGATACAAAGGGCTGTATCGATCTCCTCAAACATTGAGTAAGACACACAGTGACCAAGACGATTCAGAGTTCGGATCAGTTCTGTGTTTCCTGTCAAAGACTTTACAGCATTGGTCAGCAGTACGTGCTTGGGTGGTTTTGTCTTGCCACTGGTAACAGCAAAGACCAAGTCACTGCCAAAGGAAGTGGCAAGACGTTGAGCTCTTTCAGAGGGAGTTTCACACTCACACTCTCCTGTCAGCAGGGTGTGCAGGAATTGAGTGACTGCTGCAGGAATGACATTCTGATCTGTATCGGGAGGCCATGGCTGACTCACATCTTGTTTATTGATCTCATTCCTCAGCTGCATTCCTGCTTTGGTTAAGACATCTTCAGAGTTAGCTGCTCTTGCTTCTTGCAGGTCTTTTGCCATTTTGTGTGCTTGCCGGGCAAGGTCGTCCATTGAGAGGCTGCGTGGATAGATTAGAAGCTTTCCTTTCTCATCTGGGACAAAGCGTAGTGATTCTCCAAACTCGGTTTCAATCTTTCGGCGAACATGTTTCTTTGTCGCTGGTTTCAGTTGGATAATACCACGGGACATCATGGATCTCTCAAGCCTAGATGTGAGGTTTGTCATAGGCAGTACCTCTGGGTTGGGGAATAATTTGGTCCTTATATACAAGCAGAGTTCCTCGAGGGCTTCTGTCTCAACCTCTTCGTAGCGTGCTTCCTCGCTTTCTTCCTGATTTTCACCTGCACCCGACCTGGCGGCCGCTGGGAAATCATCTTTTGTGAAGAGTTTGTAGCACGACTTGTGGTAGTGACCCTCTGCAGCAACAAGGTCTCTGCTAACTAAACCAAGGATTCTCTGGTTGAGTTTCCTTATTGCTGCTCTGCGAATCTTCTCATCTGCTCGTAGCTCAACACACTGTATGAGTGGCTCCCTTGTCTTTGTTGTTTTTATGTACTTGCTTGACTTCTCGCAGAAGATACATCCTTTGGCATACACCCTGCTAGTACTAGGGGCATCCCTTGATGCCCTCCTCCTGGGGTCGACGCTTGCTGATTCTATCTTGACACCCTTGGCAAGGATAGAATCCAGTGACTTCTTCATTGTAAAGAGACTACGACATTTACGGTGATAATGTATGTGTGGTATTCCTCCTTCTTCAAGGCCCTTGGCTGCTTCCAGGACTGGATCATGCTGCCTGATTTCTGCAGCCCTGAGCAATGTGTTCCAGGAGTCCAAATCCTGTGGTGACACCAGAGCATCGCTCTCATCATCAGAGCAGTGGATGATACAGTCGATCCGTGCTCTCTTCCTCGCAGATGGTTCCATCCTGCCGTCAAACAGTCGACACACACCTGCAAAAAATATCACCATTAAACCATGAACAAACAAACACATTACATGGAAACCACTCTACATATGTTTGCTCCTTCCAATAATAAATTATCCCCAAAATATAACCAAAAATCCCCAAATATGAAATAAACCCCTAAATATGGAGAAACTTGAAATACACATCGGAATAATTCTTGTAGAGAATCAAATAAGCTACAAGAGCTGTTAGAATATATTTTTCAATGTTCCCCATATTTAAGGATTTATTCTAGATTTAGAGGAAAATACCCAAAATAGAGAGTATATTCCGAAATATGAGGAAATTTGAAAAATACCTAGGAACAACTCTGGTAGAGAATATAATTCTACATAGGTGTTCAAAGTTTCGCGATGATTGTGTGATGGATTTTAAAGAAAATGAGGAAAACGCCGAGCGTCACGCTAAAAATCTTTATTTTTGGGTAGCGCCCCTATTGCATCAACAAAATTAGACTAAGCTACCAGTGCGAGAAGGCTATCATATCTTAATGTACTTACAGTCACTCTATAAACATTTTAGTACCATTCGTGTTTAGTCACCCCAGGTGGTACCGATATATGGCCTGGCTCATGGACTATAACCAGCGGCAGGTGGGGGTGGAGGGAAGTGGGTGACCAAATACTTTACTGTGAAAGAATAATAAATTTTGTGTTTTGAACATTATGTGGGATTATGATTGCGAAATATTGGAGTCGTGAAGTGTGTGTAGCATAATAAATGTGCTACAGGCTGCTAACCTGCTATTGCTCTCTCTCTCTCTCTCTCTCTCTCTCTCTCTCTCTCTCTCTCTCTCTCTCTCTCTCTCTCTCTCTCTCTCTCCATATACAATATGTGACATATAGGCATTCAAATATATGCTATCTTAAATCTATAACGTAATACTACTTCATTTTTGTTCTCTGCTTAGAGCGCCTACTGAGTTTTGATATCAGGAATGTGGTATTGTTCAAACATGGGACCGTCGAATACAACTGAACTACCTGTTGGTTAGCCTACCTAACAAGGGGAAATATAGTAATTGTTATTATTTGTCAGTTGGTGAGTCACTCAAACTTCAAATATTATAGTTAGTGTTGCAGCATAATGGTGAGTGTATAGGTCATAGTAGTAACGAAAGTATGTAATGCATATACTGTATGGTGTATATAATACGGTATCAATGACACGCCAATTAAAGTGTTTTCCAAGTGTACTGGAGGTGTTATCAGTGTTGACATTGCCACGGGTATATAATTGCTTTTCATTATATACGTCCATAAGAATTTAAACAAAATAATATTATAAATTAATAAAACATTATTCAATGTATCAATACATTATTAATTTCACACCAAAGCAGAAACCAGGAAACAAAGGATGACTAATATATATTATTTACATAGCAATACGCCTGTTCAAGAAAAACAACCAGTTATATATAATGTGTCAATACAATCTTCAAAGTTTCGGTATAGAGGAGCAAAAGACCATGTTATAAAATAATATCCCCACATTAAAAACTAAGTTACATTTATTGGTCAAACCTCTTGGTAGATATGCTCATCAATAATGATGCAAGGGTGGTCTAAGCTTAATTAATATCAAATGAAAACACGATTATGCAGAACCATTCCGGTATAACAGGTATGTTTTGTTACGTTTTGACGGCATCAGTAGAAGTGTAAGCGTTAAATGAGATAGCGTTAGGGCCATTCCTTGCTATGGGTTCTAAGCTGTATACAGTTGGTTAGTGCCTCAGATATGAGGATACGCTTCTTCACTTATTATGGCATATAGTAAATGAGTTCATTAATTGTTGGCGGGACGTGTTGTAGTTGGAGGAGTAATTGAGATAGCCATTACCGATTTTATAAATAAATAACATTCCAAAACCGAGGAACATCCTATAATGATCGTGAAATTAAAGTGAAACCGCTACACGTATTAAGAAAGGGTTGGGAATACATTAAAATGAAAATACTTAATAGGATTGTAATAATTATGGTGAGCAAAGATATATGGTATAATTATACAACTAGCAAAACGAAAATAATGAATTGTGCTGCTGTATGATATATATATATATATATATACAGTAAATGTGTTTAAGATAATTAGAGAAATTCATAATATCATGACCTAGGCAAAAGTAGACTTCGAATATTTGAGATATAGCTACTGACAATCTACAGAAAGATGAACCAGGAGAGATACATAAAGCTTGATAAATTAACTTTAGCAGGTTACAAAAAACAGGAAGAGATTAAAGGCTCAAAAGATAAACGGGAGAAACGAATTATCAGTCCTCATTAATCATTTAATCTCGTTCTAAAAAAACAGGGTGAATTTTCTTGTATGTGAATATATATGACCTGTGATTTCGTAAAATATTTAACAGTAAATTATGAATAACATAAAGCTTAACAATAAGGTCAGTATCTAAAAATTGATTGCAAAGGAGGAGTTGCAGCATTTCCGTTTATTGTTGTCAGAATTGTTGTACGAAAAAACACACTTGGTATGGAATATATACACATATATTTATTAGTGGCCCCTCCATCATTGACGAACCTGCCTATTACATAAGGCATCCTCTTCAAACACTCATCCGCCGTAGTTTGAATCTACCGCGCAGAGCATTTAAAAACTGAGGAGCCTTCATCATGAGCGCACGCGACCTCACTCATGGCTTCAGTCATTATGAATTGGGTTCTCACTACGAAAAAACTTCGTAAAAAATAAAAACAAAAAGAAAATAAGAATAACTATTCAATAAGCTTTCCATCATATCGTGGATGTACTTGTGTGGATCTTTTGACCAGACGCTACTACAGGCGTCATTCTTCCTTCTCTGCTCTGCGCTCAGCCTGCCCGGACGTGTCTCCCCACGCTCCGCGGGTTCCGCATTTGTTGCGTCCCTAGTGAGTTTTTTCTCATTTGTTTACTCCGGGATGTATCGAGTAAGGTTAGGATATGCGTAGCAGGAGTGTCCTGGGCTAGTTGCCCGCAGTGCAGTGTATTTTGGGTTGTGTGTTTGGGGCATCTATTTCGGATGTTCCCTCGTGGTCCTGTTGTGGACAGGTGAACTTTTTCACAGTTAGCTAGCTTTGTGATGCAGGCGGCTTTCTTTACGCGTTATTGCTTCCTTTTATCTTTCTGATGAGGTAGCGTATTTTTCTTCACTTAGTGAAGTTTTTTCTGGGTCCCGAGTCAGTTTCTTCCCTTTGCCGGAAGTGTTTGCTACAGTGGTGTGTTGGCGGTGGTTCCTGTTGTGATATAATTCAGTGCTTTTTGTTTATATTCCAACATATTACTGTTATCCGTCTGCCTAGGCCTAGCCAGCCTCTCGTAGCTTTACCACATATACAAGTGTTATTGATTTATTTTCTAAATATGTACTACTGTGTCATGTGTGTCCTGGTTTAGTTGTGTATTGGCTAATTTCCACGGACTATTTATGTGTCCTGGGGGAGTTGTGTATTGGCTAATTCCATGGACTTTGTTGGGCCCGGCGTTAGTTGTGTTTTGGCTACGCCTCGGTCCGGTGTTGCGTTCAGATGGTTTCTGGACGGGGTGGGTTTTTTCCGGCGGGTTTTTCTCGGTTTCACCTTGATAACCCCGGCTGGTTGCCGAGTTTTGGCCACGCGTGGTTTAAAAAACAGGCTTGTTTCCCCGGCGAGTGGTGTCTGTGGCTCCCCAGGACTGCGTCTCTGGGGTGCCTGTTTAAGGCTCCTTATGACTCCCGGCGGGTTGGCTGTACCCATCTAACAGTGTTCATACGGACATGTGTTGTTTGTAGTTTTTTCGGTTTTGCAAAAGCCAATATAAAACTATGCTGTTGTTGTATTTCATCCCCGGCGATCTTTTACAAAGAAGTGGGGATAGGAACAATTGGGGTTAACTTTTAAACTTTAAATCACCCGGCGGGTGCAACCTGGAAGGGTGGGATGACCGAATTTGCAAAATTAAGTTTAGTTGACCAGACAATTGAGGGATGCATTGTGTATCACCTCCTTCAACATACGGCGCTTTAGGGCACAATTGGGGTTAACGTTTTTCAACTATTATTCTCACCCGGCGGGTGCTCCTTAGAAGGATGGGAATAACGAATTTACAATTCAGTTAGTTAACCAGACAATTGAGGGATATGTTTTGTATCGCCGCCTTCTTCATACGGCGATCTAAAAAGATACTTCGGCAGAAGTTAGATCTCGTATATTTGTCAGGCTTCCCAGTTTTTGATCTACGAGATAATTCGGGGGCCGGCGTCTTTTTTAGGTTTTTTTTTCCAAAATTGAATCTTGAAACAAACACCACCGGAAAGACTTAATCAGTTATAAACGCCATGATGGTCTTTATATATTATGTCAGAGGGTATTCATAAATCTTTTGGACAAATTAAGATATTCTGAAATCTTTTACTTAGGAGACCCCACCGCGTAGCGAGCTGTGGTCGTTGAGTGTTACGTCTCGTTACCCGGTGGGTTATTTAACACTTGTGTGCGAACATGATTGGGTTAACCTTATGAGCATTAATTCCTGGAAATTTTCTTTTTTTCCAGAGCTGGGTCCCGGCGGGTCTATGCAGAACCTTGAGTAAGTCTCCCTCCTGTGTCTGTCATGACTTCCGTTGCCCCGGTTTTTGCTTTATGCATTAGGCCCTCCTGTTCAGGTATCCCTACTTTTGCGCACACCCTTTGTATAAAATGTGTTAATATGTCTCGTTTGGTGTGGGTTACCTTTCCGGCGTTTTTCTCGTTGCTCCGAGAACACCGTTTTTTGTTTACCGAGTTTTAGTCAGGATGGCTAAAATAGGTAAGTTACCCCGACGAGCTTGGTCTCTTGAGGGCTCATCAGAGACTGCGTTTTCTGTGGTCGAGCCTGGGATCAGGCTTCCTGTGTTATTCATTGCTTTAGCATTACGCCCCCCCCCCTGTAATGTCTCGTTTGGTGTGGGTTACCTTTCCGGCGTTTTGCTCGTTGATCCGAGAACACCGTTTTTATTTACCGAGTTTTAGTCAGGATGGCTAAAATGGGTAAGTTACCCCGACGAGTTTGGTCGCTTGAGGGCTCATCAGAAACTGCGTTTTCTGTGGTCGAGCCTGGGATCAGGCTTCCTGTGTTATTCCCGGCGAAGGGGGCTCCACACAGTTATCTAGGTGACCATGCTGACACCTGTTGGACATGGTTTTCTCGGCTTTTCAAAACCATTGAAACAATGCTGTCTGTTTGTTTGGTCTTTCCCTCCCGGCGACCTTTTTACAAAGAGGACTGGGGCAGGTATAATTGGTTTGACATTGTATATAAAACCCGGCGGTTGTACCTTCGGGTGGTTATATTAACGGATTTGCGATTCGCGATAATTTGCCAAAACAATTGATTGATACAATAGGGTATCACGGCCTTCAAGACGGCGATCTATGAGCTTCTGGGAGAAGCCGGATTAGAGATAAAGATAGGCTTAGACTTTTTATGGGATAAAAAGATGCCTGCATCTTACTAGTGTTTCAAGTGTAAAAGGATACTTGAAAGACTTCATCTTTAAAAAAGATATGCTTCATCTTTACGAGGATTCAGTAGTTATGCTTAATTCTTTTGGACAGGTAAAAGATATGCTGAAATCTTTAATAAGCCATTGAAACAATGCTGTTTGTTTGTTTAGTCTTTCCCTCCCGGCGACCTTTTTACAAAAAAGGTCTGGGGCAGGTACAATTGGTTTGACATTGCATATAAACCCCGGCGGTGGTACCTTCGGGTGGTTATATTAACTGATTTGCAATTCGCGATAATTTGCCAAACAATTGATTGATACAATAGGGTATCACGGCCTTCAAGACGGCGATCTATGAGGGCTTCTGGGAAAAGACGGATTAGCGATTGAGATAGGCTTAGACTTTTTAGGGGATAAAAAGATGCCGGAATCTTACTAGTGTTTCAAGTGTAAAGGAATACTTGAAAGACTTCATCTTTAAATTAATAAAGATATGCTTCATCTTTATGAGGATTCAGATGATAGGCTTAAATCTTCTGGACAGGTAAAGATATCCTGAAATCTTTAACCCTCTCCGACATATGACGCGATTTTGAACCTAATGGGGATTCTTTAAAGCCTTTGTTACCATCAGGGGTATTTAGAAACCTTTAGTTTAGTTACTTCAGCCTCTGCAGTTGTCTTTGAGTTAGCTGTGGGCAGAAAACTAATTTTGGAGAGGTAATTATAAGATAGAGAACTCTATTTCTCATAGATAAATCTAGCAACCTCTGCGTCATAAATGCGTGAAAGGGTTAATATGAAACTAAAGGAAAAACGAAAAGTAGTGGTGGAGTGCTACGGTTCGTTGACCGGCGGTTTTGTGGCACATATTTTGTACCATTTTTTGGGTGTAACCCTATGAGCATTAATCCCCGGAAATTTCTCTTGCCAGGGCAGAGTTCCGGTGTTGCACCAGGTGACCAGGTAGTTCCCGGGGGCGGGGTAGTTTTCCCCCAGTCTCGGTCATGTCGGCACTTGAACCTCTCATTGCTGTATGTTCAACGCCGTTACGCTCAGGTATCCCTATATTAATTTTATTTTGTTAATGAAATAATTTAATAACTGATTCATAATAAACATATATATTTTCTATGATTATATTATGATAATATTGTTTATTTATAGTAATTTATTTTAATACAATTAAATATAAATTAAATTAATTAGTATACTTTATGATTTTGCTCACCAGCTCTGCTTTCAAGGTGTTAATGAGCTATGGGAGCTTTTAATTATCATAAACCTTTACAGGGCTCTCTTTCAGAGAGTATACCGAGCTCGCAAGCGAGGGACAGCCATAGCCAAGGTAAATGGCGATACTCACAGTCCTGGCAGGACAGAACACATCCCTTTGTGACTCAACTAGTGCTGACGTCCACCGGGATGCCGATGTACCATCTTCTATCCCAGTTTTAACATGGCAACATGTGGAGGTCCCGGCTTCGGCGGGATCTTCCCATGATAAACCAGACTTAACGGATAAAGAACAACGATCTCTGGTCTCAGAGATGGAGGTTGAAGAGTCCAGTCACCTTCTAGGCGACTCTCAGGGTACTGTCGAATCTCCACGGAGTTCGTCATCGGCTAGGTATGTACCGGCGGAAGAGATTGAGGGACTACTAGTGAATGCACTTAATAGGTTCTTTGGCCCTACGCCGGAAACTCCTTTTGATACGGGAGATCCCGCGATGTCGACGAATGTGCGACCTCTGGCTACATCCTTTGCTTTAGCAAAAAAAATACCTAACCATCCGCTTGTGTCAGTGTTACGGAAATGTTTTGGATGTTCATATTAAGGACATCCCAAGTTATTATAACCATGACTTATTCTTCCCACCAAATCCCTCCAGAACGCCATTCTTGGTTATCTCTTCCGGTTTTTGGTGCCGGCGGAGTCCCCTCTGCTTGACTGCCACCCCCCAAATAATCAATTTGGGCGAATTATAAGCTCCTTTAGCACGTCTTCCCCAGCTTACATAGACCGCGAGTTTAGGTTAAGAGGGAAAGCGTTTAAACTGTTTTCGCAATATCTGGTTCCCAGCAAGTAACAAAGTCTCTGTTACGCTCTTCTCAGGCAATAGAAGCCGCGGAAGTCAGGAAAGCCATTGAACTTTCCCGGCGCTTGCTTCTCCAGACTTCCATCCAAGTCTTTAGGAGACATTCGGACGGCCTTATTAGAGGCAGTTCGAGCAAGGCAGGATCTGAGGATGTTCGTAGTGAAGAAACTTCTTGACCGTATTGCAAGCCAAGTAGTTCGGTCTCCAGTTCTAATTCCTTCTTTGATTTCACCAGCAGTTTGGAAGACGGTTTTCAATTTGGCACAAGCATTCTAGCAAGGTCCCCGCAAGCCCTGATGCCCTTGTTAGAACAAGGGATCAGGGTCTGGTGGTATCTGGGCGAATAACTGGTGGTGGCAGAAACAAAACTTACGCATCATTTATGTCTACGTTACGTTAAACCATCTCTTATCTCTAGGATTCAAGGTCAACTTAGTAAAAGTCAAACCCTTGTTCCCCCACGAGTATTTCAGGGGATAGGGCTGGTCGAGGACACAGCTTCTCTCACTCTGAGTCAGAGTGTGGACACTCGAAACAGATTTCGAAAAAAACGTTTATGTTTCTCCACAGTCTGACTACGACACAGAGACTTTGGGAATCTCTAGTCGGTTCTCTCAACTGGGTTCAGCTAACTGTTAAGTTGGGCCGGTTGTAAGTCTAACGTTTAATCTTGGAGGGCAACAAATTTTTCCCACTATTACCGGCGGGGATAGTATGGCCTATCCCAACGTTATTACACAACTTACTAGCGGTTTGGGCGACGAGGGAAAGGTTGCACGAAGTCATGTCATGAACCTCTCCTCCGCCGTCGGTATGGGTGGACTTGGATGCGTCAGGAACGATAGGTTGGGGCTTTTAGTCAAACCTCGGGCATCAGGGTCAAATGTTTTGGTCCCATTTAGAAATCTTCCACATAAATGTCAAAGACTTACTAGTCCCCTTATCTGTCCTTCAGGCTCACGGCTCTGCTTTACGGGGCAAGTCGGTGGCCTTCAGAATGGACAATCTGAATGTGGTTCACTGTATTCAGAAACAATGGTCAATGAGATCTCGGAAGTGGCTAAACGTGTCAGAAATTTTTTTTATACTAGCCAACAGGCTGGACATTCATCTTCACGCATCTTATCTCCCAGGCGTAGCAAACGTCTGGGCAGACGCTCTGTCTCAGAGACAAAGCACATCAGTAGAATCGGCACTCTTGCGTGTGCGGAGCATTACCATCCACAAGTGGATTTGTTTGCGTCTGAGAAAACTCACAAACTCCCACTGTACCTCACCCGCCGGACGATAACGCCGGCGGGCGGACCTGACGCTCTGATGACGGACGAGAACAGATTAAGTTCCATTTATCTATTTTCCGCCGCCAGACGCGTCTCTAATGTGCCACGTAGTCAACGAACTACAGGATTAGCGAGGCGTAGTCTCGCTAATCGCGCCCCTGTGGCCGGTGCAGTGTGGTACCAGCATTTGAACACGTGGTGCACGCACCCAGTGTCACTCCCGGTCGGGTTGTTCCACTTAGAACACAATTAGCAACCTAGAAACCTCGCGGACTTGTTCATTATGGACATTCAGGAGGCCAAGTGGCTAGCACCATATGGTAGCGACGTGACCAAGATATTCACGAATCAATATACCTTTTGGCTTTGGCTACCGGGAACAGAGTATCTGAGCTGGCGGCGATGAGCAACACACCTAATTGCCTCAGGTTTGATAGGCTTCATGAGTGTATTCACATTGCACCTTCCCCAGGATTCATAGCCAAGAATGAGCACAGTGAACACGTGTTTTCGGAGTTCACGGTGCCGGCGTTAAAAAGGGGAAAGGTGCACCATCGTTGTTTGCCCAGTGTAAGATCTAACCAAATATTTAAGAATGGCACCTCTAAATCACCAGGGTGCTTTATGGGTCGCAAGTCCGGGTGAACGCTTGATGGAGCGTACACTGGCTTCTCTCTTGGTCGAGGACTTTAAAGAGAAGAATCCCAGCGTTGTGGGTAAGACCCACGATTTACGCAAGGGGACAGCCTCTTTATGTTTCCTTAATAATCTTTCGATGGAAGTTATTAAGTCCACACAGTTGTGGGCCTCTAATCAGGAGTTTTTTACTCAATATCTCTCAGTAGCTCTAGACAAGCCTTCCTTGCATGTATAGCTTTACGGCAGAGGGTCTAGGTGGCCCTTTTTAGTCACGTTTTGTTTAAATTCAAGAAAAAGGGTGGGGGGGAAGGGTGCAGTCAGTGTGACATAGGACACCCTAGACCCCTCCGGAGTATGTGTTCGGAACATACGAGCTGTGATACTGTTTGTAGGCATTGTATTATAAAAAAATTCTCTGTAGTATTCATTGCAGGAAATTGTACTAAAGGCCAATGGTAGTGTTACAACAATTCTTGTTGTAAGTAGCCTTGGCTGTGAAGCATTAGATTTTTGAGAAATCTCGGTAGTTGCAACTACGACTTTTACTTTTGAAGTAATTACTTCTCCATAAGTACACGAGTTCAGTACTTCTACGAATGTACAAGAATTCATTTTTGTTTGGTTATTTTTAGGAATATATCCATTAGTTAATGGGGTTTATATGTGCACATGTAAAACTTATAAGTTTTTAGTTTTCACCACTTACTTTAAGTGGGGTGCCTTCTTAACTAGCAGATCTGTGTACAGAGTCTCAGAGTTAACCCTTTTTTCAAGCAGGCTTCTTTGAAGCACGCTCCTGCTTGTACCCCTTTTTGAAGATTTAGGCTGTATAAAGTATATGCACCCGAATATCTCTTTTTTACAAAAGTAAGAATACTATGTGGTTGTTTGATTATCTGCTTTTCTAGAGTTATGATATGATTACGAATGTCCCCCTCCAGTCTTAGAAATCAGGCAGGTTCGTCAATGATGGAGGGGCCACTAATAAATTATAGGTTTGACTCCTGTAAGGAGATAAAGAAAACCTAATATTTAGTAGTGGCCCCGTAATCATTGACGACTGGGGCCCTCCCGACCATCCCCTTCCCATTCGTTGATGTATTGAGGATTTTGGTTTACTTGATATGTCAGTGAAGGAAGAATGACGCCTGTAGTAGCGTCTGGTCAAAAGATCCACACAAGTACATCCACGATATGATGGAAAGCTTATTGAATAGTTATTCTTATTTTCTTTTTGTTTTTATTTTTTACGAAGTTTTTTCGTAGTGAGAACCCAATTCATAGTGACTGAAGCCATGAGTGAGGTCGCGTGCGCTCATGATGAAGGCTCCTCAGTTTTTAAATGCTCTGCGCGGTAGATTCAAACTACGGCGGATGAGTGTTTGAAGAGGATGCCTTATGTAATAGGCAGGTTCGTCAATGATTACGGGGCCACTACTAAATATTAGGTTTTCTTTATCTCCTTACAGGAGTCAAACCTATAATTTCATTTATGGGGCTTTCAAACTATTGCACGTATCATAACATTTCTTAATTCAATATTTCCTTAGGTTACCAATAATACAATCTAGACAAATATTGCCAATCAATAATATAAGGTCCATTGATTTCTTAATATATTTAGTTACAAACCTACTTTACAATAGCATTATTGGTAACTCTAGATTTTATACATCCTTATTAACCAATAAAGAGCGTAATTAATCTTACTAAATAATTGACTTGCAGAAAACCTGTAGAGCGAGACTGAAATAAAAGCGTGGTCATATTATAGTTAGTAGATCATTTTTCTATGTGAGTTAGTGAGACAAAAGGCAGAACTGTCTGTGACAAATTCCTTCCCCATAGTTGAAAGAGTGACAGGGCCAACATCAAGGAATGTTTGAGCCAAAATGCCTGGATACACAAGTTTAAAGTAATTAAAGTCATAGGATGAGGGGAAAATGGATTCAGGGTAGAGCGTTCCAGAGCTCAGCTGTTGAATAGGGGAAAGATTGGGAATATCGTTTCAGTCTTGGGTTGGAGAGTTGCAAAGAGTAGGGGTGGGATTGTATCGGAAGACAGGTTCTACGTACTCTTCGTAAAGGAGGTGGTATACATTGAGAGAGGGTGAGGAACACTGATTATTGTAATATCAGTAGAATAGCGAGAGAGATGCAACTTTGCGGCGAAGAGATAGAGAGAGATCACAGAGAGTCAGGGAGTGGACATAAGTTAATGAGACGAAAGGTTTTCTTTTCTACTTTGTCAAGAAATGCTGTGTGAGAGGATCTTCCCCACACATGTGAACAATACTCAATACATAATACATGGACGCACTGTGCCTCTGTACAGAGTAAGAAGCTGTGCCGGGGTAAATAACCCCCGGAGACGATTGAGCATACCCTTCTTCTGAAAAGTTGTTTTAGCAAGGGTGGTAATATGATCTTTCCAAGTGAGATCAGGAGAAAAGGAGACACCGAGAATACTGAGAGAAGATGAAGGGTTGATTTGTGTATTGTTGAAGTATAAGGGAAATTCCTGTGGGAGTTCTTGATGGGTAGATAAATGGAGAAATGGGTTTTGGAAGCACCAAAAGCGACAATATATTTTCTGCCCCAAATGAGAATTGTTGATAGATCAGAAGATATGGCATCGTCACGTGACTTTTTGAGAGATTTCTTGCTGGGGGGTTCTGAAAAACTAGTTGAATAGTGTAAGGTAGAGTCATCAGCATATGAATGAATAGCTGATAGTTGATAGGTTGAGGAAGTGAGAGATGGCCGTCCACAACTGCAGCCATGGAACAGCCAGGAAGGGAAATAAAGATAAAGGCACAATTTGAGGGACAAAAACTAATCGTGGGTAGTTTAGAAGTTAGAGATTTGTGCCAGACTCTATTAAAGGACTTAAATAATTATGTCTAGCACAATAGAAAAGGTTTCACCGAAATCATGAGAGGAGGATAACCAAAAGTTAGTAATATATGAATAAGATATGAAAGAAGATCACCAGTAGAGCGACCCCTAAGGAAGCCATACTGGCGATCTGAAAGTAGATTACATGGGCAGAGAGATGCTTATGAAATTTCGAAGTAAGAATAGTTTCCAAAAACTTTGGAGATGCAAGAAATGAGAGCAATTGGACGATAGTTGGAGGGTTGAGAGCGATCATCACTTCTTCGGGATAGGTTGAATGAGAGCAAACTTCCAGCAAGAAGGAAAGACATTAGAGGAGAGACAGAGACGAAAGAGTTTGCCTAGGCAGGGAGTCAGCACGGAAGCAAATTTTTTTTTTAGTACAACAGGAGGAACACCATCACGCCTTCTTAGTATTAAGCCCAGAGAGGGTAGAGAGCACATATTTAAAAGAGGTTAGGATATTAGGTATAAGTAGGAGAGAGGGGGTTTGAGGGGGAGGAATAACACCGGAATCATCCAAGGTGGAGTTTTTAGAGAAAGTTTGGGTGAAGAGTTTAGCTTTGTCAGAGGAAGAAGTGACGGCAGTGCCGTCAAAGTTGAAAAGGGGAGGGAAAGACTAAGAAGAACAATTGGTGGAAAGGTTTTTGGCTAGATACCAGAAAGCTTGGGAAGAGCTTAGAGTTGGATAGTTCAAAGAGAGGTAACTTGACAAAGATTCGAACCCACTCACTGCAGGTATATTTGGAAGAGCTGGGCACCATAACCACTCGGCCATGAGCATATGGCTGAGTGCTTATGGTGCTCAACCCTTCCAAATATACCTGGAGTGAGTGGGGTCGAATCCTGGTCAAGATACCTCTCTCCCAGCCTGTCCGACATTATCATTAGATATTGGTTATAGAATCGATGAAATAGTGTTTGGTGAGTCAAAGAACAGATTTGGCTTGATTCTGGGCAGAAACATCGGAAGAATAAGATTCTTGAGTTTGAAGGTGTCGGTACCGTTTGAATGCTTCATCCTTATTGCGGACAGAAGTTGAACAAGCGTGAGTAAACCAAGTTTGTTTTACATTAGTCTGAGGGAAAGAAAATGGAATGTATGCCTCCATGCCCGAGAGGATTACCTCGGTAATGAGTTCAGCACTCTCCGAAGGTCCCCGGCAACGGGAGCAAAAGTCATTCCATGGGAAATCAAAGAAGTAATACCGGAGAGCCTCCCAGTCGGCAGTGCCAAAGTGCTACAAGTGCCGCCGGCTGGCTAGTTCGGCTCAATCGGATGGCCGTACTGGAGAGATAGGACAGGTAAGAGGAGCCCAAATGAGGGAAAAGATTGACAGTATAAGAAGAAGGTTTAGAAGTTAGAAACAAGTCAAGAATGTTAGGCCGATCTCCGAAGCTATCTGGGATACGGGTGGGTTGCTGAACCAACTTCTCTAGGTCATTTAGGATAGAAAAGATATAGATTGTTCACCAGGTTAGTCAGTGGAATGAGAGGAGAGCAATTGGTGGTGGTGAGCGTTAAAATCTCCTAAGATGGTGATTTCTGAGAAAGGAGAGATGGTTAGGATGTGTTCCAGTTAAGAGTTTAGATACTCAAAGAATTTGGGAAAGTCTATCTATCTATCTATTGCCCGACTCCGTGATCCCCGAAGGGGTGGCCAAAGTGGGAAAGTCAGTAGAGTTAAGCGAAAGATAGACAAAACAGAAGTATTTAGTATGAGAATGACAGGATAATTTGAGCCATAAAGTGGATAATTCAGAGGAGTCGAAATCGGGAACATGAGAGCCTGTGAATTTGCTGCATCCGCCTTTGGCTTTGAAAGTAGGATAGAGAAAGTAGGATGATACAGAGAAGGGGTTGCTGTCAGTTGAATACAATTTTGTCTAAAAAACTATGGTAGTATTTATTTTACAAAATCAAGGAACTGCACTGCAAATATATATATACTGTAGTGTGTAAATATTATCATGGTCAACCCAGTTTGCTATAACATTAAAACTGCAGACTAAAACGTATAATGTATATAGCAAAGATAAATAGGTAGATAAAGCTTGCTTCAATTACTGTAATACTGTATATATATATATATATAATGTTTCAAAGTAAATTAGATATACAACCGACAAACGGTTTGTGGTTGTTCCAATAGCGAGAGAGAGAGAGAGAGTTAGCGTCAGCAAGTTGCCTATAGCGCGTTTATCATGCTACACACACCTCTACCTAATCTTATCAAGGCTTATGGTTGTTGTTGTTGTTGTTGTTCCCCAAGCTGCCTGGCCGAACAGCCCCAAGGCCCCGAGCAATTCCAAGGCCATAACCGAGCGCCCCCACAGAACCCTCCCCGCCGACCACAATAAAGCCTGGGTGACCGAAGCCACTCCATGGCGGGGAGCTGAGGAGGGTGCAGAAACGCCCGGGAAACCAAAGCCCCACCCAGGGCCCTGTGCCCCTCAGCAATTATGAAGAGAAAGTTGAGGGGCAAGGGAAAAATGTGACGCTTTGGGTTCCAATCTTGGTAGATTGGGAGGTCAATCCACGGAAAAGACGCCGTCACTTGAGATCTAGAAAATATAGAAGTTAAAGGAACAGTCAGAGGAAGCTATGGGTATGGCAGAGATCGCTCAGTTCTCACTCTGATAGACCAGCCCATCACCACATGACTAGAACCCAATCCTCTCAGCATCAGCTAGGAAAGGCCCTAGAAAGCCGCCTTTGGCGGGGGGATAGCTCCCCTATTTCAACACCTTTTGGGGTCGGGCACCCGCCCGGCTTATGGTAATATGAGGTTCTGCGAAGATGTTTTTCATAGTTGAATATTTAATGCATAAACATTCGTTATATTACTATCACAATCGAAGGTGAGTAAGTGAGATGTTAGACATATTTATTATGCCATTCCCAAAGTTTAAATTAATTGTTCTTCATAAAATAATTCACGCTCCGGGCACAGGTTTCTTTGTAATCCACCACCACCTACCCCTATCCTGCACTACTGCTAGGTTGCCCTCTATAGTTTGTCACTCCGCACTTTGTATCTGGATCTCTTTATGCATTTTCTGTCTCGTGCTCGTCTTTTACCGTTCTGTAACGTTTTTTCCATAGCTTTGTATCTTTCTTGAATTCGCCTAGCTTACCTCTGCCGTTTTAATCATGCCACATAGTTTTCATGGGCTTGGTGCTAGTCTTTATAATAATAATACCTTCTCCCCTTATGATTATCGAGGTAGAAACACACAGTTTCTTATTGGAGGCACCGGTGCTGTTTCAATTTGATCCAACTTTAGCAGTATTATATGTTTCATTAATACCAGCAATCCAATATTTTGTAATCATAATACCACATAATGATAAAAAACACAACATTAATCATGCTTTCACAGTAAAGTATTTGGTCACCCACTTTCCTCCACCCCCACCTGCCGCTGGTTACCCCTCTCACTCCTGTACCCTCCTTCACACTCCCTCCACCCCATACCTTCACCTCCTACACCCACACCATCACTGTTACCAGATTATTTATGGGCACTATTTGTGCTGCCCTCTATTGAGGTCTTGGACAGACCAAGGCTGTATCTGTTTCATCTGTCCACAACTGTACCTACCCCTTAACCAAAACAGCTGAGATTTTTTTTTTTTTTTTTTTTTTATAACTACTTCCTCTCGGGCATAGGCTGAGAGCCTGTACATTCCACCGCTCAACACAGTGAAGCCTGTGAGGTCTCGTTCCAGTCTGGGGAGTGAGACATGTGAAGCATCCATTCATGGCTCGAAGCAGCTCCATCTCTGAAGCCGCTGGTTGCTTCGTTCAAGTGCTTCACTGTCTCATCCTCCAGACTCAGACCCTCACTCTCAGAATGCCACCTATTGAGCAGCGAACTCACTAGGCATTGTCAACCTGTAGCATATTTTGAATATGGGAATATTCATACAGTGCTATTTAATCAGGGAACAATGAGGGTATTTTTGTTTGGCATTTCGGTGGGCTTTGTGGTAATGCACTGATACTAGGTACAGCACAAATTCAATCCCAATAATATCTTCCCATTGACATATCAGGACTTGAACCCAGGTCCATCGGATTACCAATCCAGTGGCAAGACCACTCCACCACACCTCCCCTACATGAAAGGGTGCGTGTGATAAACAGACACAAACAGCATGAAGTAGTACCGGTATGTTGTTTGTGGAAAGCGAGTAGTTAACCTCTTCTGTACCGATAACGACTTTTTGTTTATATTTCAGCTGCATATATACGATTTTATGAAGCTTAGGAGGGATATATGGTAGCTAAAAGAATTAATTGAGATAGGTTGTAGCATTTTAATAGGTTGACTTCCATCCTGAGCTGAATATAATCGTCTAAAAGTTGCCAGCATAAAATATAAAGAATGTCACCGGTACTGAATAGGTTAGCGTTTTCTGTACCGGCAACGTCTTTTTAGATATATTCTAGCTATATTTAGACACTTGTTGTACAGTTTAGGAAGGATTGTGGTATTAAATAGGGTTAAGATCGTTTAAGGCTGTTAATTGATGGAGGCCCTTTTGAAACTGAATACAATCGTCTACTCCGGCAAATTGTGGGGTTGAGTGAGTGAAGGGGGGGACAGTGAATGAAGGAGGATGCATGTTTTTCATAATACGTGTTGCTAGCCCCAAACGCGCGAGCAACTGTGGCTTTCAACCATCCGACACATCCCCTTTTATTAATGTGTATCACACATGTTACATACAAATAAAGTTTATGTTTTGTTTTACCCTACTGTGGAAAGACTACGGATACACCACTCCTGCCGGGGCCTCACGCAGTGGCATGACCCAGTCCTGTCGAACTGAGCTCATGACGCTGGTGGCATTGCCCCGGAGGATAGCCATCCCTAGTCTTTGCTTGAGCCAGAGGGTTTCCCGGGGTTCTCCTGAAACTTCTCTGATTTTACGGCCTATTTCATTCACCATACCCCGTCTACTAGTAGCCAGAATATAATTAAAAGGAAGGCACAGGTACTGAATAGGTTATTTTGGTTGCCTATCAGGAAGTAAAACCATGAAGCTGAACCCCGCATCACAGGTTTCTCCATCTTCGTCTTTTCTGTCACTTAGCACTTTTAAGGGGAGGACATAGGTTATGGACCCCCTTCTGCCTTATGTTTAGCCCTATTAGTTTTCAGATTTTAAGATGTTCGGACTATTAGTTTGGCGATTTTAAGATCTTTCTCCCCCATTCTTTGTTAAGATTAAGACCTTTTGTGCTATTTAGGTGTCAAATTATTCCTTGGTTGTTTTGGGTTATTTTTGTTTAAGCTTGATGGAGGCCTAGGGAGGAAACAGGATAACTATAAATATATAAATAATAAATAAATAACACCTACCACCTTATTATTTTGGTGGCCTGTTAGGAAGAGAAATCGTGAAGCTGAACCCCGCATCACAGATTTCTCCACCTTCGTTGTTATGTTGCTTACTTTTAGGATTGAAAGAGCATAGAAACACAACACTACCAAGAGCCAACATTACCACCACACCACCGAGGAAAGAAGACACAAGCGTCACACCACCAGAGCGTGCCCAAGTCGCTTCCATCACACCCGCACTTTCCCCAAAACTAGGAAAGAACATCATAGTAACCATCAGCAATCCTGGCAGGAACAGAAGCAAGAAGGACCAGAAGGAAGGCAAAGCAAGCAAGACTTTGCATAAGTCTTACACCACCACGTGCCCTTCTTGCTCGAAGCCGTACCACCGCCGTGACAAGGAAACCCAGAGGGGCTACCCCAACTGCCCCAGGCCCTCCTCCCAGCACATCCACCCTTCTTGTCCTGAGAAGAAGCACCGGGAGAAACGCCACCATCATTAAGACTATGACAGACCGAACAGGGACCAGTACAGTTGGAAAGCTCTTAACTTATAAAAAGCGAGCTGTGTGTAGTGAACACCACAGTTCTGGGCGGCAATATTAGGCTCCATTAGTGCCTATAATCGTCATTTTACGATAAATATTGTTTTTATTAGTGGGAATATCGTTTTTATGATCAAAATCGCGAATTATAGTCGGCCGCTCCATTCATGAGTTGTGAGCCAGCACCGACTACACCCTCTCTCTCTGGAGCCACACTGAACCTCCCCTCCCTTATTCTCACCACTCCATATGCTCGGTAGCAACAACACCCACTCTAGAACCGGGTTGCAGATAGTGGCATGATAAATACACCAACAAAGATGGCAATAAGAGGAAAAATAGGTGATAATTGAATGGGGGGGAAGGGGGGAAGAAGTGGATATTGACACATGTGGATAAGTAATATCAGGTATGGAGGGAAAAAAAACAAAAAATTAAATGCTACTGGGGCCTTTTAACTCGGCAAGTGCTGGAAGACTCTTAAGAGTTTCCCCGGGCGACTGCGGGAATACTCTTAAGATCCTGGGCCTAAAAAAATCCATTTAAAACACCCAATTTTTTTTTTTTTTTTTTTTTTTTTGCCCCTGGGCCATGCCAAATATCACTCCTCCACATCCCCTCCTTCCCCACTTTCCTCCCCTCCTTCAGTTATCATCTATTTTCCCTGTTATTCCTTTATTCTGTGGTCTATTTCCGTGCTAACATTAGCGAGTTGGTAGCAGGGCGTTGTCATCACTGTTACCAAGCGTGGGAAAGAGCGAGAGAGAGACTATTGCGTAACAGTGTCTCTCCAGACAAGAGGAGGGGAGGGAGGTTGCCTCAGCCATACATTATGTAACTCCCGGCCTGTATCGCCGATTTTGACCATCCAAACGCTGTTTCCACTTGTTTTATTGCTGTAACAGGTTAATACCTTTATAATCAACCTAAAATAGGCGCATATGGATAAGTATTAATGCTATTTATGGTAAAATAACGATGTTAGTGATGGGAACAGCTCAAATACGTGCGCACAGGCGTGTGGTGTCTCATACCCCCCATGCGCACGTCTTAGGTTAAACATTTTTTTTAGGCCTTCCCTCTTAACCCTTGTCTAGCGGGGGGTTTTGGGCTTATTTGGGCATATTCAGGCCCTCCTGCATGATAAATCAAGTATCTGCATGAAAACAATATTATTTAGCAAAAAAATAGGCCCTAAAAGCTTCAAAATGAGACCAGAACGAGCTACGTAGCACTCGTGGTTCTCATACAGTGATACCAGTAACATGGGAGTTTAGCGTATAGCAGCATATTTTTCCCAGCTATGTTCACTACTGGCTACACTGCCGGCCTCTCGAGAACACAGGGAACATGAGTTAATGGGCGGCGGTAAGCCCTGGGAGTCGGCTGTCTGGCCCTCTGCGCTCCCGGCCATTTGCACTCGATTTTAACCCTTTAAAAACCTTAATAATGCTCCTAACTTGCTGCAAATTGGAACCGGACTTAAGTCCGACCCCGATCTTTAAGGGTTAAGAGCTTTGCTGCTGTCACCCAGTAAAACCTCTTAAGAGCTTTCTCGCCGTTCCCGGGTTAAAACACACTTCACTGGAAGGTTTTTGAGAGCTGGAAGATTTGGGCTATATATTCGGTAAGCTAACTAAAACACTGACATTACGTTAACTGACCGAAGATCTTTATATCTGGGCTCTACAGAATTATTATTGAATCGCCATGGTGGCACTTCAATATAAAATTCTCGCCTTGATCACCAGGAATTACTGTCTCTAGAGAAAGCTGTACTGACGTACGCTCTAGTGGTAGTAAACCTAACCCTAATAAGGCTTGTTAGAAGTTAATGCACTGGCAGTTGACTTCTCTCTAAGTCAGGGCTCGCAAGATACCGTAGTACTGGCATAACGGTACTTTACATTTAGTCCTTAAGATACAATGTACAGGCACTGGTGACAAGGCACGTATTCGTAAAAGGCCCAAAAATAAACCCATCCAAAGTCTCTGGAGATTCTTACAAAGGTCAGGACAGTTAGCCCAAGAATGGCGAGCATCCTCAATTGAGTCTGAACCCTACGAGGGCGAGCGTCCTCATATGAACCAAGGCTTAAAAAAAGCCTTTCAAAATATCCCACTGGCACTCAAAACAAAGGAATGTATGATTAAGTGAGATAATTCCCCTCCATACCTCCTATCACTCCTGCACATGTGTCCAAACCACCTCCCCCCTCAATTATCACCTCTTTTTCCTCTTATTCCTCTGTTTATCAGGTAATTTTTTGCGCCAATATATCCCAGCCAGTTCCAAGGTCGAAAGGAAGGTGTGTAAGGATCATAGTGAGAGAGAGACTTCACTGTCTGGCTTCAGGCCTCGAGAAGGGAGGGTGTATGTCTCGCGCGCCTCTCACCTCATGACTGTACGGTTGGCAATAATTCGTCTTTTTCACCCCCAAATACTATTCCCACTTGTTTCATTGTTGTTACATGTTAATATCTTCATATTAAACGTAAACTAGGCGCATATGAATAAGTAATAACGATATTTATCATAAAATTGCAAAATCCGTCGGGATTTACCCACAATTCCTTCGCCCAGTGGGACGCTTTAAATACCATAGGCTCGCTGTTTTTAGGTTAAGTGCAGTTGGAGAGCACTGGCATCCTAACCCTATAACATTAGTCTGGCAGAACAGACTCGTATGCATTTAAGACCACAAACCCAAGAACACTGTAAATGTTCTTAATTAACGCTTTTTATAAAGGTCAGGATAGTTGAGAGAGACAGTATAATGCTGGTATAACTTCTCACGTTAATCTGATGATATGTTACGTATACCACTGGTAGAACATAATATATTAATTTAAGACACCAAAACCAAGAGTTCAACATCTTCCATCCTGCTGTCATCACCACACGACAGGACCACCACCACGCGCCCAAGAACCTCGTTGGAAGCGCCACGGAAGTGCAGCATCACCGGAAGTGCCTAGTACCATCACCGGAAGTGCATAGTGTCATCCCCCTGGAACTTATTGTGGATGATGAAAAAATATAGACTATAATCATTATTATTTTTGTAATTATTAAAACAAATTTATTTGATATAATACTGTATACCATTACTAATGTATATCCATATAATCTATCTATCTATTGCCAGAGGCCATGATCCCTGAAGGGGTGGGCACGAATGAATCGCCCCCATGCCCCTCTGTATTCTTTCAGCCAACGCACCTCCTCCTAAACAACATCGCTTTCTCTCGTATACCTCTCAACTCCATCCTTCGACCTCACTCTCGGTCTGCCTCTCCCTCTCTGTCCCTTCACCTCACTCTCGTACACTCTCTTAGTCATTCTCTCGCTTCCCATACGTTTCACATGGCCGAACCATCTCAAGATGTTCCTTTCTACCAGCACATCTACTTCCACATCACACCGCTCTCTTACTTCCCCATTCGTCTGTCTATCCCTCCATGTAACTTAGAGAGACAAGAAGAGAGCCTCTTGGACAAGAGAACAAAGACAAGAAGGGTATATTCTCAGTAATATAGAAAAGAGGACCTGGGCAGATCATATATGTAGAAGAGATGATAACTGATGGACAACTAGAGCAACAGAATTGGAACCTAGACGTGGAGCTAGAGGAAGGGGTAGACAGATAATCAGATGGAGGGTTAAGATCCGAAAGTTTGCTAGGGTAGGATGGAGCAGGCTAACATCTGACTGGTTAAAGGAGAAATATTTGTTAGAGAGAGACCTTTATTCTGCAATGGACTAACTCAGGCTGATGGTGATGATAATGATGATGATGATGAAGATGCAACTATTTGCATTTAAGTATAAATCTCAGTTTATAGTCTGCTATTTTGTGTAGCTGACGCTATATTTCGATCCTAGAACAAACTATTCCTCTATACCTAATAGTGTTACTGTGTCTGTATTTAATCAATGTCAAGTTTTCATATTGAAGAACATATTTCGCTACCTTATTGTCGTAATAATCAAGACTCGTACATGGTCATTTACTGTCAGCTGGAGAAAAAAAAAAAAATAAATAAAAAAAAAAAAATTATATATATATATATATATATATATATATATATATATATATATATATATATATATAAATACATACATTACAAATACAAAAAGAGACTATAGACGAAGTCACTGAGATATGCCCGAATCAACGAAAGGTATTCGAAAAGCAACAACAGACCTCCCATCAAGATCACACACACACACACACACACACACATACTCATACACACACACACACACACACACACTCCCCGTGGCGTAACGGATAGCGCGTCTGGCTCACAACCAGAAGGTCCAGAGTTCGAGACCCGGGCGGGGAAGAGACATTTGGGCAAGTCTCCTAATGGTGTAGCCTCTGTTCACCTACCAGTATAAATAGGAACCTGGTATAAGTGGACGAAGTTGTGACGTCCCATCTGGGGTTGGTGATCGGTTACAAGGTGAGATGGGTATCGTACTGGTCAACCTGAGCTACTGGTCAACCTAAGCCTTTGGATGAGACTGGTACCGTAGTGAGAATGGTACCGTACAGATTAACCCTAAGCCTTCGTTTCCAGATGTCGCTAATTGGCCAAAATACAGACTACACACACATCTACAGCCATTACAAACGATACATAAACACTTAACATGCATTTCACGCAATACATTCCCAGTTAAGGAGGCGCGATACTAATGAGCTTAGCTTGCATTGCGTGGATTCCCCTTGACGAACAAGTGAGTGAAGTGAGTGAGTGAACACACACATTTCTTCCAACGCTCTGTGGTTGTGGTTTGTTGATCTTGTTGGGGTTACAAAATAAAGGCTCCAGGATTTTCCTTCTGCCTTTATGTTGTGGAGTTTGTTTTGCTTTGGAAGTTAGTTTAAGTACATTCCTTTGGCTTATAATTTATAATAAAGTAACGTGCCGTTTTGCCCTAAATCAAAACCGCATACCCAACACTGCGATGGGTTATCATCATCACAAGTATTACCATCATCAATCATACTATCACCATCATCACTTCTACTGCCATCCTCACTATAACTGCACTATCATCACTACTATTGTCATCATCACCATTATTATGATCATCATCACTACTACTATTATTATGTTCTCTCCACTAACCAACTTTACTCCTAAACTATATAATATATAACATCACAATCACCAACAAGTGTGTATGCCCCTGCGGGGCACACACACACAAGCATACAGACACAGTGATTTCATCACTACTATTATCACCATCATCACTACCATTACCATCATCCCCACTATTACTACCATCACTTCTAATGTCAACTAAACTAACTTAATCTAACTTAACCCGACAAACGTGGGGCGAGTTGTTTTCAGCCCCCGATTGAAGGCTTTCCCCATCATTGCTGGGGGGGGGGGGGCGGGGGGTTGGAAGGGGGTAAAACCACACACAGAATGCCCTGATCATTGCTTAGGAATAGGTACAGGGTGGGGGTTGGGGGTCCTGTTGGTGGGTGGGGGGGGGGGGGGGGGGAAGCCATAGTTTGGACCTAAAATCATAACTATTGCATAAATTCAAAAAATATTTGTATAATTACTGTCGCATTCACGCACCAAAGGTTCGTGTAAAGTTTGGTGAAAATCCGTCGAACGGTCTAGGAGGAGTTATTGGACAGACAGACAGACACAGACAGACAGACAGACAAACAGACAGACAGAAAGACATTTCGGCCGGCATGTACCACTCTACGGGGGGCGATACCACTCTGCTTACGCAGAGTTGATAAAGTAGACGTGCCGTTTCCCCCAAAATCAAAACGGCATATCCAACTCTGTGATCGGTCACCATCATCACTACTAGTCACTATCATCATTAATATCATCAGCACTACTACTATTATAATCATCACTACTACTCTCACCATCATCACTGCTACTCTCATCATCACTACTACTCTCATCATTACTACAACTTTCACCATCATCACTACTATTTACCAACATCACTAATACTGTCACCATCATCTTACAATTATCATTACTAATGTCACCATCATGAATACTATTATGACCATCATCACTACTGCTAGTACTGTCACCATCATATCTACTACTGTTATCATCATCACTACTGTCATCATTATCACTTAATCTACAACCATTATCACTGCTATTATCACCATCATCACTACTATCAGCATTATCCCTACTATTACTACCATCGCTTCTAATGTCAACTAAACTAACTTAACCTAACAAATGTGTCGCAAGTTTTTCTCACCCCCTGAACGATGGCGTTCATCATTGCTTGGGAACAGCTACAGGATGGGGGGTGTGTCCTGAGGGGGTGGGGGGGGGGGGGAAGCTATTTGTTGGAAGTAAAATCATAACTATTGCACATATTAAAAAAAATTGTATTTATTACTGTCGCATTCACGCACCGAATGTTTGTGTGAAGTTTGGTGAAAATCCGTCGAACCGGTCTAGGAGGAGTTATCGGACAGACAGACAGACACAGACAGACAGACAGACAAACAGACAGACAGAAAGACATTTCGGCCGGCATGTACCACTATACGGGGGGTAATACCACTCTGCGTAACGCCTTACGAGCGGGCCCGTCCGTAACTTCTACAACCCGCCAAGCGGGTGGTTTTACCCTAAACGACCTTGTTTCTGTGCTCTTTTTCATGCATAAACAAGAGCCAGAGCGTAATACAATTATGTATCCCTGAAAGGGCGATAATTGAGCTTTTCCAATGGCACCAGAATCATCGCTACGACCACGCGTTCTCTTGCAACGATCGTGCAAGACGAAGGAAAAATCCCTAAAATAAGGTAATTTCCTTACATAATTCCCTGTATAGCGAGGCAGTGAGTGTGGGTGTGTGTGGAGTAGGGGCCAGTGCTGGCGCGGGAGCCGTGCCGAATGGTCAGAGCCGACCTACACTCCTCCCACCACTCGTCTCTCTCCCAGAGCCAAATATTGCTCAGAATTGCACACCACCTTAAGTCGGTCCCCGCCACATAGTCCTTTCTTCTCTAGACCGACTTAAGTCCGGCCCCGCTAGACAAGGGTTAAATATGATAGTATATTACGTTGTGTTGTGAGGAGGTGAGAATCAGGAGGTCTGAAGTGTGGGAAGCCATGACAGGAGTGAAGTTGGGGAAAGCACCAGGAGCAGATGGAGTGTGTGGGGAAATGTTGAGGTATGGTGGTGAGATAGTGATCGAATGGGTATGGAAAATGTGCAAACTAGCATGGGAGAAGGGGAGTACACCTGATGACTGGAAGACAGGCATAATAGTCCCCCTATATAAGGGTAAAGGGGAAAGAGGAGTGTGTGGTAACTACCAAGGAATATGTCTTCTAAGCATAGTAGGGAAGGTGTACAGTAGGGTAGTGATTGAGAGAGTGACAGCGAGAACGGAGAAATGAATAGGCGACAAGCAGGGAGGTTTTAGGAAGGGAAGAGAATGTGTAGATCAGATTTTTACCCTGATTTGTGTTCTGGAGAAGCAAAAAAAGGTGTATGTTGCCTTTATGGACTTGGAGAAGGCCTATGACAGAGTGGATAGAGAAGGTATGTGGAAAGTTCTTAGAATATACGGAGTAGATGGCAAGCTGCTGAAAGCAGTGAAGAGCATGTATGATGGTGGAAAGGCAGCAGTACGTGTGGAGAATAAGCAGAGTGAGTTTTTTTTCCTGAATGTTGGGTTGAAACAGGGGTTTGTGATGTCCCCGTGGTTGTTTACTGTATATATGGATGGAGTCATGAAAGAAATACAAGGAAGAGCAGTGGATGTTGGTGTATCGCTGATAAGGGAGGGAAATGAGTGGAAGCTACCTGTACTGCTGTTTGCTGATGATACAGTTCTGATGAATGATAATGAATGGGGGTTACAGGGTCTGGTAAATATGTTTGGAACAGTGTGCGAAAAACGGAATCAGAAGGTAAATGCGGGGAAGAGCAAGGTTATGGTATTCGAAAGGGGTGAAGCCACAGAGTGTGAGGTGAAGTTGAATGGTCCGGCTATGGAGATTGTCAGCTCATTTAAGTATCTGGGCAGTGTGTTGAGTAAAGATGGGACTATGGATGAAGAAGTGCGGAAGAGGGTGCAACAGGGGAAGAGGGTAGTAGGAACGCTGAAAGTAGTAACAAGAAATAGGGTGGTCAGTAGGGAAGTGAAGAAGTCCTTGCATGACAGTGTGGTAATCCCGACACTGACTTACGGAAGCGAAGCATGGACGTTGGTTGAGAGACTCAGACCAAGAGTTAGAGGGGTGGAAATGAGTTACTTATGAAGTGCGTGCGGAGTTACATGGAGAGACAGACGAATGAGGAAGTGAGAAGGTGGTGTGGTGTGGAGGTAGAAAGTAGGTGCTGGAAAGTGTGAAAAGGAATACCTTGAGATGGTTCAGCCTTATGGAACGTATGGGAAGCAAGAGAATGACTAAGAAGGTGTACGAGAGCGAGGTGGAAGGACAGAGAGGGAGAGGTAAACCGAAAGAGAGGTGGAAGGATGGAGTGAGGAAATATATGGATGAAGGTGGTTCTGGTTGGGAGGAGGGGCGTCGACTGACTGAGGACAGAGGTGCATGGGTGCGGTTTGTTCGTGGCCACCCCTTCGGGGACCGTGGCATCAGGCAATAGATATATAGATAGATTATTATATATTCTATTAGATGTTGATAATATATTAGTTATTTAATATCAGTCATTATTGCAGAACATTTCTATAGATTTAAAAAAATAAGCACAATCTTTTCTGATCTCAACCCATTATTAATTATGTCCTATATTCTGCTGCATGAAACAATATGTTACGACCAGCACTACGAAATAAACAAGGGCACTCAATATTGGACTAGATGATAGGCTATATCTGCAACAACGGTCCGCTAATTCCAATCCCTCGAACTATTACGCCGGTGAACAAAACACTTATACCCTCCAGAGTTAATCTCCTGGATAACGGGGTATCAATTAACTGGGTTTTAGTGCACTTCTACAAAGGCTTTCCGGTGACGGCAAAGCCTACTCACAACAGGAGTACTATACGTTAATAAAATGCTCTTAAGTAATAACAATGCTTGAATAAACTATAACAAGATTTAATAAAGAAATATATGCTTACATTAACTTTAGTGTGAGTCTGTACTCAATACTAAACTCTGCAATGCTCTATGAAAACACTGGTAGTCTAGTCCTACAACAATCAGATATGGAATCTTCTGGAAACGTCTGATGCTCTAAGATGCTCGTTAATATAGAACAGACATAATGCAGGGGCAGGACACCAAAGCGTGTATCTTAAGTACATAAGTAGGATACATAATTATATATAACAAGGGAGTGCAACAACTCTGTGACAGCACTAATAATAGCCACTCATAACAGTACTTCCTTAGCCAAAGTAACAGCCATACTGGGTTGTGCGCCAAGCATCAACCTAGGCTAAAATAATATGTGAATTCCTAAAGCATACACAGATAAAGTTAATAAACACAATGCTGTCTTAATTACTAATAAAGTCTAGCAGCGGCATAAAAGGCACCAGGAGGCTAGGCAGAGCGCAAGCATGCTCGTAGCCTACTGTCTCCCCTTGAACAGATTTCCCTTATGTTACGTTAATTGACTTGGAGGCTCTCTTGGTAAGTCCAGATCTCAAGTATCTGGTCTTGCCCTGGCACTCCACAAAGGTCAACACAAAGAGGTAGCGAGCATACGAGCAAGAGTAGGCAAAAGCCATTCGCTCGTATACTGCTACACTCGCAAAGAAAAAATATCTCAAAGGTTACAGGCACCTAGCTCCGTCGAAGTCGTATAGGCTTTGACTCGCCATATACATAACTCAGACAACGACTAAAGATACCTTCCACTGTCTAGCATTAAATAGCAACAAAGAACAACTTAATAATGAGAAGCAACCCAATGATAATATGACTCATGTGACTATGACTAATAATCCATAAAGCTAGTGCAAAACATGTATGTGAGAACTGGTGCTGGTAATACGACTGGCCGACTATGGAAGTCGTATGCAGAACCAGAAGGGATAAGTAATTGAATATAGGTGAGAAGTAATGGAAAAGAAGAAGTTCAGAGAGAGAAACAGTAGTATTGGAGGTTAGATTGGGGGACAGATTGCAAGGGACGTCCAGTATCAGGCACGTTATGCCAAGCTCTGCGGGTCCCCCAGCTCCAACCCTAGGACAGCGGCACCCAATCACAGACCACTACGTCATGAAATGCAGGCGTCCTTAGGACGCGCCAAGCGCGCCAGCCAATCAAGGGCCTGGGAAAGCCCGCGCGCGAGCAGGGGAGGCACACGTACATACACACGCACATATTACTACCGCGCTGCCTCCTCCGCTCTCTCTCTCCTTTAACTTCACTCTGCATATCTTATACTCTATCACTAATATAAAATACTTTCATGTGTCACAGACAAGAATAAAGACCACCACTGATCTGGCTGTGACTACATGAATACTAGGAAAGAAAGAACACTGTTCTACGATTATTACAGCCCATTCTACTGCCCTGGCGAGCACTAGCGAGTACAAAGGAAATCAAGCAACAACAGATCTAGTGACCCTTCTAGGCTGCTTGTCCTCCAAAACACTGAGGATCAAGTGTCCAAACAGTGGTACGAGCACATTCTGGCAAGCTGGCCAGCGTAACACCCCGCCCAAGATGTAGGACGTTTTAACCTCAAGTAAACGCCACATCTGACCAGACAGAATGTTCATAAACCCCGCCGCACCTAGCTACTCCCCCAAGTTGTAAAAACAAGGCACAATCACAACATAAAACACTTCATTTTATAAAAAAAATCTACACAACACTTCCCCAAAAGAATAGTATCACTTAACAATACTACGCTCAACGAGCAAGCTTCAACAAGCCTAGCCTACTAAGAGAAAAACTCAGCATGTCTTAGATTCTTGCTGTAACATACTGCACTTATATACTATCAAAAGAAAGAGTTTTTATGTGAGGTTTTTGTATTAATTTTAATAGTGTTGCGGCTTTGCACTACAGGGGCAAGCCTAATTTTTCTCTACTCTCAAACACACACTGACTGAACGGCGAGGGTGCTCCTTAAGACATACCCTCCCGTGACAAACAATCAGCCAAAACATTATCAGTGCCCTTAACATGCCACACATCCAACTTGTGTTCCTGCAGCAAAACAACGCCTGGCACTGATAAACTGCCCAGTTCATCACAAGACTGGCACTTCTCTTCGCTCTCTCCGGCAACGGGACCTGCCAATAACCTTTCACTAGTTCTACCTTCGTGATAAGCGATGCAGCCCCGATGCGGTCTATGGGGTCGTCAACTCTGGGTAAGGTATAGGCGTCTGTCAGGGATAATGCACACACACTCTTGCAATGAACACACACACGGATCTTGCCACTTAACACAGGTTGCAAAGTTACAGGCAACGACCACTCACGATATCCCTTATCCCTCAGACCCTTCGTCAACATGTAGTCCAGTTCTGCTTTTACAACAGGCTGTCAAGCAGGATTTATACGGTAGGGAGCCACTTTGAGCCTTGCACTGTCTCCAGCCTCCATGTCGGATTCTACCCCGGACATCAGGCCTGGAGAATTAACAAACACACGGATGTACTGTCACAGCCTAGTAAACAACTTCTCTTGACGCTTAGGAACAAGAGGTTGCAACTTATCTCAACGAACAACATGCTCATTGCCCTCCCAC
This sequence comes from Lithodes maja, assembly GCA_037953745.1. Classification (NCBI taxonomy): domain Eukaryota; kingdom Metazoa; phylum Arthropoda; class Malacostraca; order Decapoda; family Lithodidae; genus Lithodes; species Lithodes maja. Next base: position 140,121 of record JBAKBP010002863.1, read on the forward strand.
AACCCAGCCGAGACCACAGTTTCTACACTATAGCCTCCCTCCTTCTCCACCTTTGTCCCTAGAACAGCCAGGTCACGAGGGGGACAATCTGTACCACCTGTGCAGTCACTCCCACAGTTCATAATTGCCAATGCTCCCCCGCTGATACCGTACATGCGCACCCCCGCATTCCTTGTGACTACATCTACCTGCGCAGCATCAGCGCCTTCAGCGACAAGGCCAGATACAGTCGGTCTATGGTAGGGCTGTTGCATATTACTAGAGCAGCATTGGGAGGCTATGCGACGACCGGGCTCATCCACTCCACAGCCAACCTCACCAATCTGCTCAATGTCCTGGTTCTGACCACCACCCATGGGTCGACCCTGACCTAACAACCATGCCAAAGCCTCGTTGCCCACCTTGAAACACTGAAACAACGAGGCCAACGGTCTACTCACACTCAAGTGACCTGTCAGCGGAGCATCGTGCACCGCATGAGTTGTGAGGCCTGGGTGCTCGGCACAAACAGTGGGGTATGAACCGAGCAGGTGCTGGAGTGCTGCACACTGCTGCTCAGGCAGGTGCTCAAGCGCTTCCACAGCCACCTGGCTCGTGCCCCCGCCCACTGCTCCGCCGAGACATGACAATCCCAACTCTTCACCACCTGCACCTCACTGCCCCCCTCTCCTTCTCCACCTTGGCTGCTGAAGATCAACATAGGGACAGTAGGCTGCTCAGGTGGTTGCCTCACAAACTCCTTCGACAGGTTCACATGACATGCTTCCCCGTCCTTGCCGAGTTCAATAGCCCCGTTCCCACAACTCTCAAGACAAGGATCTTCTCGTTGCACCTAGGAACTACTCTGTCGCGGAGTGCCATCACGCCCTACCATGTCACTAGGGGGGACAGGTTCTGGGGCCACTCCGGAGCTCACTATTGGGTCAAGTACCGAGTCACCAAGGAGTGTCGCTGGATCCAAACTCTCAACCCGACCAGCCTTGACTTTCTCCTTCTGACCCTTCCTCCGCTGGTCTAGAACTTGGGTATTAGGCTGTGACACCTGAGCGGACTGAGATCTCTCGAGCCCCGCTTGCCCCTCCCTACTCGTGTCGGCCTCCCTCTCGGCAACGACTAAGGGTGGAACCTCGGAAGTGGGCAACGCAAAGTCGTTGCCGAGAAGGAGGTCGATCCCCTCAACTGGCAATTTCTCCACCACACCCACATCCAACTCCCGTGTCACACCGTCCACCTCAAGCTCCATTCTGACCAGCGGGTAAGACCGCGTAGCATTGATGCCTTGAACCACCACAACCCGAGCCGCGTTAATAGGCTTGCCAGTGAAATTCTTGACAAGTGTCTGTGAAGCGCCCGTATCGCGCAACAACTCAAGCCTATGCTCCACACCAGCCCACCTCACAGTGCCATGCCCCCTATGACCACAAAAAACATCTCAGACGGGTGACGAGCCCTCCTGCTGCTTCTGCACCGGCGATGACTTCGCAACCGACTGTTTACCCCGGGCAAACGCGGAAGACCTCAAAGACACGCCAATGTTGCTCACTAGTGACACCACTGCTGTAGGCGGTGTGCTCGGACATGAACGCGCAATATGCCCCTTCTCATGGCACTTGAAACATTCCACTTCACTCATGGACTTCCTCTGAGGTGACGAAGGGCCCTGGCCTCTCTTTAACGTGAAGGGTTTCGACTTGGGTTCGTAATTGGCAACAGTACACTTATATGGATAACTATTTGTGTCATTAATTCGGGGGGGTGGAGTGGTGCACCCCTTGTTACCTGCTTCAGCTCTCTGTGCAGACCCACACCCACGAATCAATCACAACCTGAGGTCAGCCATCTTAGCCGCCTCCTGTAGAGGTTTTGGTTGCTTTTCTTTCAGGTTAAGAGTCAAGTCACTGCCAGTACATTTTAAAAATTGCTCTAACAATACTAGTTGCTTCACTGCCTTAAAAGTAGTTGCCTTCTCTGATCTTAACCAATTCTCAAATGCATCTGACAGCTCACTAGCGTGTTCCTGGAAAGTTTCCTCCTTTCTCTTGAGAACAGCCCTAAATTTCAGCCTATAGGTCTCTGGCTGTAATTCATATGCCTTCAGGACAGCCTCTTTCAACGCCTCGTAATTCACACAGGATTCTAGGGGCAAGGCATCATACGCCTTGAGTGCTTTCCCCATCAAACGTGACGATACAAGGGCTGCCCACTTCTCCTCGGGCCATTGGTGCTCCTGGCACTTTTTCTCGAACCGGAGAAAAAATTCGGTAACTCCTAACTCATCAAAAACTGGAACCAACTTTAGTAGATGCGACAGGGACTGGTCATGGGCTCGACCCCCCTGGACGACCCAGTTCCTTGTCACCTCTACACGAGTCTTCTCTAGATCAACATCGGCACAATATCTTTCAGACTCATACTTGAGCTCAGCTTCATGCTTTTGCTGCTCGAGCTCAGCCTCATGCTTTCGCTGCTCGAGCTCAGCCCTTCGCTGCTCAAGCTCAGCCTCATGCTTTCTCTGCTCGAGCGACAGCTCAGCCTGTCGCTCCTGCTGCTTAAGTTTGGCGAGCTCGAGCTGAAACAACATGTGAGGAGGGGGTGCTACTATTGGGGATCCACCCCGTGAATCACCTAGAGGCATACCCAACCGCCAGCGGGCATCGGCCTGCGGGAACGTACCCAGCTCCGGAGCCCGAGGGGGCGCCATGATAGGAGTCGAGTGGAATGGGGGCTGAACATGGGGCACCCCCAGCTCCCGCTCCACCCGAAGCCCCATGCACCCCACCGAGCACCCAGGCAACCACCTCACCTCTCGACAAACTGCTAGTACCGGACAACCCTAAGACCGTGGCTACACACTTGCAGTCCGTACCGGTCTAGCCCCGACACCCGATCCGCCGACACAGGCTCCTCCAAAAAAATCCGAGCATCCTCCTCATTGTTCACCACCCGAACGCCGTTAGACAACTCCACCTTCTCCACCTCCTCGCCTGTCTCTCGCACTGCGCCCTCCCTATGTTCCGACCCGTCCAGTGACATGATGGAGTCAACAAAAAATTTCTCAAGTTAAGACAAAAGTAGCCAAACTCTCGCGTAGCTTTATTCACAAAAAATATTCGAAGATGTTCTTGAGTGCAATACTAGGTCACCAATAAACTCCAACAAGTTCTATATATCCTCAAAACAATGTCCACTGCCAATAATGCGAAAAATAAATTCAACCCCAAATGGCAATAAGATTTCTCCAAAAAAAAAAAATGCAATATTCAGTTCACTATATTCTGGTCTAAGGTCGCCATTTGTTACGACCGGCACTACGAAATAAACAAGGGCACTCAATATTGGACTAGATGATTGGCTATATCTGCAACAACGGTACGCTAATTCCAAACCCTCGAACTATTACGCCGGTGAACAAAACACTTAAACCCTCCAGAGTTAATCTCCTGGATAACGGGGTATCAATTAACTGGGTTTTAGTGCACTTCTACAAAGGCTTTCCGGTGACGGCAAAGCCTACTCACAACAGGAGTACTTTATGTTAATAAAATGCTCTTAAGTAATAACAATGCTTGAATAAACTATAACAAGATTTAATAAAGAAATATATGCTTGTGTTAACTTTAGTGTGAGTCTGTACTCTACACTAAACTCTTCAATGCTCTATGAAAACACTGGTAGTCTAGTCCTACAGCAATCAGATATGGAATCTTCTGGAAACGTCTGATGCTCTAAGATGCTCGTTAACCTAACAAGTGCGCATGGGGGTAATTGAAAACGTCCCCCTGTGCTGACGTATTTGAGGTGTTTCCGTCACTAAAATATTCATTGTACCATTAATAGCATTAATAATTATCCATATGCGCCTATTATGGGTTGATTATAAAGGTATTAACCTGAAACAATAATAAAACGAGTGAAAACAGCGTTTGGATGGTCAAACTCGGAGATATAGCCCGCGAGTTGTATAATGTATGGGTGAGGCAAACTGCTTTCCCGCCAATTTCCCCCAAGGCCACTGAGACACAGTCGATCGATACTCTCTCTCTCTCTCTTGCACTCGCTTGCCATCAGTGATGACAACACCCTGCTTGCAACTCGCTAATGTTAGCACGAAAATATACCTCAGAATAAGGGAATAATAGGGAAAATAGGTGATAATTGAAGGAGAGGAGGAAAGTGGGGAAGGAGCGGAGGTAGAGGACTGAGATTTTGCATGGCCCAGGGGCCAAACAAAAATAAAAAAATAAAAAAATAAAAATAAATTTGTTTTTTTGTTTTCGATGTCAAAAGTTGATTTTTTATTTTACTTACTCTCAAGAGTCTTCCCGCAGTCCGCCGGGGGAACTCTTAAGAGTCTCCCCGCAGCTCCCGGGTTAATATAGAACAGACATAATGCAGGGACAGGACACCAATGCGTGTATCTTAAGTACACCAATAAGTAGGATACATATATATAACAAGGGAGTGCAACAACTCTGTGACAGCACTAATAATAGCCACTCATAACAGTACTTCCTTAGCCAAAGTAACAGCCATACTGGGTTGTGCGCCAAGCATCAACCTAGGCTAAAATAATACGTGAATTCCTAAAGCATACACAGATAAAGTTAATAAACACAATGCTGTCTTAATTACTAATAAAGTCTAGCAGCGGCATAAAAGGCACCAGGAGGCTAGGCAGAGCGCAAGCATGGTCGTAGCCTACTGTCTCCCCTTGAACAGATTTCCCTTATGTTACGTTAATTGACTTGGAGGCTCTCTTGGTAAGTCCAGATCTCAAGTATCTGGTCTTGCCCTGGCGCTCCACAAAGGTCAACACAAAGAGGTAGCGAGCATATGAGCAAGAGTAGGCAAAAGCCATTCGCTCGTATACTGCTACACTCGCAAAGGAAAAATATGCACAAAGGTTACAGGCACCTAGCTCCGTCGAAGTCGTATAGGCTTTGACTCGCCATATACATAGTAACATAAGTCAGACAACGACTAAAGATACCTTCCACTGTCTAGCATTAAATAGCAACAAAGAACAACTTAATAATTAGAAGCAACCCAATGATAGTAATTATGACTCATGTGACTATGACTAATAATCCCTAAAGCTAGTGCAAAACATGTATGTGAGAACTGGTGCTGGTAATACGACTGGCCGACTATGGAAGTCGTATGCAGAACCAGAAGGGATAAGTAATTGAATAAAGGTGAGAAGTAATGGAAAAGAAGAAGTTCAGAGAGAGAAACAGTAGTATAGGGGGTTAGATTGGGGGACAGATTGCAAGGGACGTCTAGTACCAGGCACGCTATGCCAAGCTCTGCAGGAGAAATGCGGCGGGTCCCCCAGCTCCAACCCTAGGACAGCGGCACCCAATCACAGACCACTACGTCATGAAATGCAGGCGTCCTTAGGACGCGACAAGCGCGCCAGCCAATCAAGGGCCTGGGAATGCCTGCGCGCGAGCGGGGGAGGCACACGTACATACACACGCACATATTACTTCCGCGATGCCTCCTCCGCTCTCTCTCTCCTTTAACTTCACTCTGCATATCTTATACTCTATCACTAATATGAAATACTTTCATGTGTCACAGACAAGAATAAAGACAACCACTGATCTGGCTGTGACTACATGAATACTAGGAAAGAAAGAACATCGTTCTACGATTACAGCCCATTCCACTACCCTGGCGAGCGCTAGCAAGTACGAGCACATTCTGGGAAGCTGGCCAGCGTAACAAATATAATTGTAAATTTCTTGACTATGTGACTGAAATAGATATTCTCACATTAAGGTATTCAATTGGATTTAGAGTTCTTCAACACCGAGAATGTCCTCCTATGAAGAATAGAATCATGAGTCTTTAGTTCAATTAGCCCATTCCCAATTTCAAGAGGTGGCTTTAGTAAAGAGACCCTAACATCAAAATTTCAACCTTAATATTATGCTACCATATAGAGGCATGGTTGTCAAAACAGTTATTCATATTATCAAACTTATCTTAGTTTTAGTAATAAATAACATGAATACATAAATAAATATATACATAAATACAAATATATAATACAAAAGAGAATCATAACCCAAATACTTTCTTCTTTAGAGCACTCTACAATTTGTCGGATTCATGTAACAAATGGCTTTTGATACAACTGTTATCATTTAACAATGACGTTTAGTGCCAATGTTCGGAAGGGGTTAACCATGTTAGGAAGACGTTTGTGGTACGTTCCTATATAGGTCATAGTATGGTTCATAGACTACAGTAGATCTGGACTGAACACGAACATGGAACTTTGCAGTAATGTGATATTTTCGCGGTTTCGAGGTTCGATCTCCGATTTTGGGTCCCTTACTGCAAAGTTCCATTTTCGTGTCCAGTCCAGATCTACTGTAGTCTATGTATGGTTTAATGTAGTTTTAGGTTGAGTGAAGTATACTGGTAGGTTCTCTGCTCTCCGTCCTGCTCTCTCATAGATTGATAGATAAATAGATGTGATAGATAATCGCCGCCACCACCCTTACTTTAGGTAATGGAAAAGATCTCTGATATCCAAACCACGTTGATTTAGTCAAACAAAAGTAGAAATAAAATATTACAAACAATTCCCTAAGACTAGAGGGAATCTCCCGGGGATTTGATCGTCCCCAAAGCTTGTGTCTAAGTCTCGTCAAAATCTTCTTCATACCTCCTAACTCTCCTGCACACCTCCATGCACACCTCTAACATGTGATCTTAACTTCCGATTCGATTCACGTGTACAGTCCCTGGTGCTCATATGTGCGAGGTAAGCTTAAAATGCGTGGAAAGCAAGACTGACATGACAAAAGGAACCAGGAAGTTACAATGAAGAACCTTCAAGATGTACAGTTACTGACATAAATATATAGACACTGTAAGTAAATCACCTTGATATTATATGAGAGTTGAAATAACTGATTCCTATAATGATTGATTCTAACATGTAATATGACCCCATTTAAATACTTCCTTTCCGTTCCACCTCAAGGCAGACACTTAAAAGTATATGAGTAAAAAAAAAAAAATCGGTTAAAGATTAAAAACAAAAAACAATTGAAGAAAAATCGTAAGTGGTATGGAATTTTATAGTATTTTGCTATTAAAAATTAAATTATAGAAATGCACCAATAAATTGGAACAAACAATGGTACGTATATAAATTGAACAAAGCAAAACAAAAACAAAATGCAAAGACAATGTACAAAACAAAATTGCAAAAGCCGAGAAAAATATTAAAGGTAGTATTTCAAAATAATACACCCAACAAAGAAAACTATAAAGACTTATTATAATTCAATGAAATCTGCTGTAACTCTATTAACCCGGGAACTGTGGGGAAACTCTTAAGAGTTCCCCCGGCGGACTGCGGGGAGACTCTTAAGAGTCAGAGAAAAAAAAAATCAACTTTTGACATTGATTTTTTTTATTTTTTTTTATATTTTGTTTTTTTTTATTTTTTTTTTTTTTTTGGTTCCTGGGCCATGCAAAATCTCAGTCCTCTACCTCCCCTCCTTCCCCACTTTCCTCCTCTCCTTCAGTTATCACCTATTTTCCCTGTTATTCCCTTATTCTGAGGTATATTTTCGTGCTAACATTAGAAATCCGGTTACAGGGTGTGGTCATCACTGATAGCAAGCGAATGCAAGAGAGAGAGAGAGAGTATCGATCGACTGTGTCTCAGTGGCCTTGGGGGAAATTGGCGGGAAAGCAGCTTGCCTCACCCATACATTATACAACTCGCGGGCTATATCTCCGATTTTGACCATCCAAATGCTGTTTTCACTCATTTTATTGTTGTTTCAGGTTAATACCTTTATAATCAACTCATAATAGGCGCATATGGATAAGTATTAATGCTATTAATGGTACAATGAATATTTTAGTGACGGAAACACCTCAAATACGTCAGCACAGGGGGACGTTTCCAATTACCCCCATGCGCACTTGTTAGGTTAACCCTTGTCTATCGGCTCACGACATATGTCGAGTTAAAGAAAAGGTGCCCATATGCGGGTCATGACATATGTCGAGTGCAATTTTGAGCACGTAATGTGCTCTGAGAGAGAGCGGAGTGGTGGGAGGAGCATAGATTTCCTCCTGACCGCTCGCCACGGCCGCTTTGGACCAACTGAGATTTATTGCACCCTGCTCCACCCTCACTCACTCGCTACACACGTAATAATGTAAGAAAATGACCGTATTTTAGCCATTTTGCCCTTCGGTTGCACGATCGTTGCAAGACAACCAGTGATCGTAGAAGGATGGTTCGGGTGTCATTGGAAAGCTCAATTTACGCCCTTCCAGGGATACATACTTGTATTACGCTCTGGGTCTTGTTTATGCATGAAAAAGAGCACGGAAACAACCCCATTTATGGCCAAAAAAAAACGCTGGGCGGTACATAATTATAAATTACCGCCTAGGCCGCTCGTAAGGTGTTAACAAAATAAAGTAATACAAATGCAAAATATATAATCCTAGGTAAAAACTAAAATATACAACTGCAGTAAAGAAAAATATCCTAGCCATAGGATAAAATATAAGAATAATAACCCTCTCACGTTCTTGACGCAATTTTGAGCCTATTAGGGATACTTTAATCCTTTGTTACCATCAGGGGTATTTAGAAACCTTTAGTTTAGTTACTTTAACCTCTGCAGTTGTCTTTGAGTTAGCTGTGGGCAGAAAACTAATTTTGAAGAGGTAATTATAAGAGTGACAGAACTCTATTTCTTATTGCTAATCTGGCAACCTCTGCATCATATGGTCGTGAGAGGGTTAATAATCAACACAGAAGTCCACGTAGGGTAAACCCGTGGTGCGCAACATAAAACATGGTGCACCCATTACAGGTAACACACACACGCACACACACATATGGTTAGATCTGGTAACTTGTTTGTGTGTATGTTTGTATAGTATTCATAATTGTCAGTTTATTGTTCACTTGAGGCTGAGTTTTTCTTAACTTAGGTATATATTCCAACTACTCCCTCTCGTGCATAAGCTGAGAGCCTTAGTGGGGCAGATAACAGCAATTTTTCACAGAAATTGTGCAAAATGTGATAAAAGCACCAAATTTGGCATGGTGGTTCCCAAGGGTCTATTTAGCAAATCTGCCTGACGTGCCATTCAAAAATCCAAGATGGTGGCCATTGTTCAAGATGGACGCCGAATGCGTCTGCCGAAAATGGTTTTGCTCACAGAAATGCATATACTTGATGGATTTGAATAATCTTTGTGTCGATTTCTATGTTTTCTTGCATGCTGATTCAAATTTTCTACTTTCAAAATACCCAAGTGAATAACTTCACACTTTTTGGCTATTTAGATCAGTCTTTTTCTTCATTTTCGCTTGCCTGATGAGTGTTTTGCTATTTTTTACTATGTGCATGACAAGGTAATTTCTAAATGTATAGAGCAGTATTTTTATTTAGCGCATCCTCAGTACTTACCTAACTCTCATCTATGGGTCCAAGAAGTTGCTAGTGCACGGCAACGGCCACACCCTGGTAAACCGTGTTGGCTCACAGGCTAAACTAGGTGAGGGTAACACGCAGAGGGTCTCTGTGTGTGAGGGAGTATGCTATGCTCCAGATGCAAAGTGCATGAAGTCAACAAACCAGACCTGATTGATCCAAGAAGCCATTTTTTCTAAAGGAGTGATTGTCGGCACTACCATGGCACACTGGTGACAATTACTGCTGTGAAACTCAGCATGGGGTTCAATGTCAGCTAAGGAGGAGTGCATCTCATACTTAGTGTCCCAAATGTTGCTTAACCTACCCCACGGACCTGTTAAGCAACCGCACCTGAATTGACAGGAGGTGCCAGCGCGGGAGAGCCGAGCCAAGGATAATGGGGTTTCAAAGTTATCTGGATGGTGTACAGATCGCACGGGACTTAAATGACGTTGGATGAACGATCGGGCTAGGTGTAGGGCAGACATGCATCAACCTAGTTGTATCCCATACAGGAAAGTGACCATGATACAGGGTGGTAAAAGGATAAACCCTCGGCCCTGGTCATCAGAATGGCTTCAAACACCAAATGTGAGACTGCATCATGGCAGACCAACTTGACCAAGTGTTGCCTCTGTCAAACAGAGAAGAGCGAATGCCTAACATCTCCACTTGCAAATCCTGCCAGAAGGGTAGAGGATGGATACAGCCTCTTAGGGAGGAATATTCCTCTATTTCATGCAGTGAATGCGCTACCGATCAAGATGGACCCACGAAGGCTTGATGACGGCAGTGGGATAGAGGCAACCTTGAGGGAAAATCAAGCACAGTACCATGCTAGTTGCAGGCTTCTGTTCAGCAACACTAAGTTACAAAGGGCAGAAAAGAGATCGTCTCCTGCAACAGATGAGAATAGCAGCAGCGGCAGCAGCAAAATATCACAGAGAATGTCAGACCACAAACGGATAGAATGTTTCATATGTGAGGAGGAGGGAGATCTGGATGACTTTAGGAAAGCTATGACCATGAAACTGAACAATAGAGTCAACAAGTGTACAAAGACTCTCAATGATGGAAAGCTGCTTGCCAAACTGAGTGCTGGAGATGTGGTGGCGCAGGAACTGAAGTACCACAGTGCATGCTTGGCTGATCTCTACAACCGAGAACGAGCACACCTGCGTGCTGAAGAGCTGAGGGAAGCAGAAAACTCTGAGGCAGGAAAGAGGGAAACATATCCAATTGCCTTCTCTGAACTGGTAACATACATCATTGAGACAAAATCTACAAGTGAGAGTTCAGCTCCATCAGTCTTCCGACTTGCCGACCTATGTATGCTCTACTGTACAGGCAGAGGCTGGAGCAGCTTGGCATCGACAGTCCTGATGTTCATGCTACCCGACAGAAGGACCAGCTGCTTGAACACATCCCTGATCTACAAGCTGAACATCATGGACGTGATGTCCTACTGGCCTTTAAGAAGGATGTAGGGTCAATTCTTGCACTAGCAAGCAAATATGGAGAAGCCGTTCATCTTGCAAAGGCTGCAGGGATGATAAGACATGAAATGCTTCAACACAAATCACAGTGGAATGGCACATTCCATGATGGGTGCTAGAAGATGCTGTACCGTCATCACTGCTTCAGTTTGTTTGCATGATTGAGCATGGAGCAGACATCAAGTCACAACTCTAACATGGAGCCTCAAAGTCTGACCTTGCTATGGCTCAGCTCTTACAGTACAACTGTTTTGCCAAATACAATGCCGGATCTCACGTCCACAGACATTCCAAGGACTGGGAGACACCATTTGCTGTGTACATGGGCATGTCTGTGTTTGCCAAAACAAGGAAGAGGCAGCTCATAGACATGCTCCATGACAATGGACTCAGCATCACCTACGATAGAGTCTTAGAAATCTCAGCCCAGCTTGGAGAAGCTGTTGTAGCTCAGCACGTGGATGATGGAGTTGTCTGTCCACCAGTGTTGAGGAAGCAGGTGTTCACAACGTCCGCGGTGGACAACATCGACCACAACCCAACAGTGACTACAGCTCAAACTTCCTTCCATGGTACCAGTATGTCTCTGTTCAAACACCCAAGCCCTGAACATCCTGATGAGGAACGAGAGCCAGTGAAGCTCAGTGGAGATAACAGGGTGAAGAAAGTTCCTGAGATTCCTGAAGCATTCACCAATGTTAATCCAGCATACCTTACTAAGAAGCCCAAACCTCCAGCTGTGCCAAGCCAATTATACCAAGCTCTACACTTAATCCAGTCACACCTGAAGGAAGAGTACAGGTGGCTAGAAGAGGTGTCTGTCTCTGAGAGTGTGGGTGATACTCTCAGTATCACATGGGCAGCCCACCATGCAGCACAGAAGAGGAGCCAGCCTTTTGAAGTGAGCATGACATCACTGTTGCCAGGCTCACTCTGTTGCAACCATCAAACATGCCATGGGGAAGATTCGAGATACAGTGGTATTCCTCAACCCAGGGCAGGTCATAGCTGCTGACCAACCACTGTTTGCACTAGCAAAACAAATTCAGTGACAGTGGCCTGAGTATGGAGAGGACAAATTTGTTATCATGTTTGGGGGACTTCACATAGAGAAGGCTGCGCTTGGTTCCCTTGGAACACTACTGGAACACAATGGCTGGACCAGTGCTATTGCTGAAGCAGGGGTGACCTCATCTGGTACAGCTGAGTCACTCCTGACTGTGTCAAGTATCACCATGACAAGATTGGCCCACCAGATCACAGCATGCAGCCTGTATAAACTGAAAAAAGAAGCCTACCAAGACTACTGCTCTTGGGCGGGTGCCCAACTCCGTAAGGAGTTGAAGTAGGGGAGCTATCCCCCCACCAAAGGTGGCTTTCTAGGGCCTTTCCTAGCTGATGCTGAAAGGATTGGGTTCTAGTCATGTGGTGATGGGCTGGTCTATCAGAGTGAGAGCTGAGCGATCTCTGCCATACCCATAGCTTACTTTGACTGTTCCTTTTACTTATATATCTTCTAGATCTCAAGTGACGGCGTCGTTTCCGTTGATCGACCTCCCTTCTGCCAACCTAAAAGTTGGCAGATTGGGAGCCAAAGCGTCACATTTTTTCCCTTGCCCCTCAACTTTCCCTTCATAATTGCTGAGGGGCACAGGGCCTTGGGTGGGGCTTTGGTTTCCCGGGCGTTTCCGCGCCCTCCTCAGCTCCCTGCCTTAGAGTGGCTTCGGTCACCTGGGTTTTGTTAGTCGTAAGCAGGAAGGGTTTTGTGGGGGCGCTCTATGGCCTTGGCCTTGCTCGGGACCTTGGGGCTGTTCGGCCAGGCAGCCTGGGGAACAACAACAACAACTGCTCTGAGGAGTCTGGCAGACCAACGCTGACCTTTGAAGACTGGTGTGATCAGCGGAGACCTCAGAGTCCACAGTTCCAGTTCTGGGATCTGGTTTTGGACATGGAGCTGGTCGTGCTCCTGTTGATACGCTCCTTCAGGGAAGGAAACTTCGACCTGTACCGTGAAGCACTCCCAGAACTGATCCCCTACTTCTTCGCGAATAACAATGTCAATTATGCTCGGTGGCTTCCAGTTCACTTCAGAGACATGATTTCTCTTGAGAAGCAGCATCAAGACGTAGCCAGAGAGTTTCACAAAGGAAACTTTGTTGTCCACAGGTCCAGAAGACACTTCTCTGCCATGGCCATTGACCAAGCCCATGAACAGAACAACGCAGCCATCAAGGGTGATGGAGGAGCCATTGGACTAACAGAGGACCCAGGGGCACTTCGGAGATGGATGGTGGCTGGACCTGAAGTGAGCCATCTAGTATCTGTATATGAGGCCATTTCTGGTGTGAAAGATGCAACCATCAGCACCAAACACCATGAACAGACCTTAAGTGCCCAGACATCTTTCCTTGAGAGGGTGGAGGCATTGTTCAGAGTGATAAAAGAGATGGGCAACCCTTTCCAAGAAGAGTCCGCTGATTTGCTGGTGCTGGACACAAAGAACATTGCAGATCCAGCACTAGCTGAACTGGCTGGTAGTCATCACGAGAGAGGCAAGGAGAAGTTCCAGTCATTAATGGAGGCCTTGGAGAATGAAGAAGAATGCACATTCTATACGCCAATCAAGAAGAACAAGGCTTCTTTCATCAAGCACGAGCAGGCAGCCAGCAGCTCCAAGGAGAAAGTGCTTAAAGATGACTGTCACTTGTTCTCCCGGCTCTTCATCTCCTGCCAAAACAGACAGTGTGACTTGCAAGAATTCTTCAAGCATGAGAACCAGTCAGCACCTGCATCTCTCAGTGACAATAGCAGGCTTCGTATGTGCCAGAAGTCACAGCTAACTGAAATTCTTCAGGTACTGGTGACAGTGCCTGACAGCGAACCAGAGGGAGACACCATCATCATTGATGGATCAGCGCTCATCAATTCCCTGCCTCCACGCAGCCCAAAGACTTTCGATGACTATGCAAAAGAAGACATCCTTCCAAAAGACATCCTTCGGCACCAAACTCAAGCGAGTCGATGTCATCTTTGATGTGTACAAGAAGTCTAGTCTGAAATCTGAAACCAGGTCAAAAAGAGGTCAGGGGATCAGAAGAAGAATGACTGGAACCAGCAAGACCCCAACAAACTGGAGAAGCTTTCTGCGGGATGACAACAACAAAACTGAGCTCTTCCACTTTCTCGCAGAGAAAATATGTCAGGCTGAAACCACAAGTATGGTCATTGTGACAAAAGGAGAAGATGTCATCAGCAAGAAAAACAAATCCCTCGATGCTGTGGCCCCATGCTGTCATGAAGAAGCTGATACCCGTATATTTGTACATGGCAGAAATGCAACTGCAGAGGGTAGCATGTCACTTGTCATCAAAGCCAATGACACTGACGTGCTCGTCATAGCAGTGTCTAAGCTGCCATCCCTGCAGAGGCTTGGCCTTCCAAAAATGTGGATTGCTTTTGGGCAGGGAGCCAATGCTCGATGGATACCAGTCCATGAGGTAGTTTTTGCAATAGGACCTGAGAAAGCCAGTGGGATCCTGTATTTCCATGCATTCACGGGCTGTGACGCGGTCTCGTCTTTCCATGGGAAGGGAAAGAAATCTGCATGGCTGACTTGGGAAGTCTGTGATGAGGTTTCTGAAACCTTTACAAAACTCATCAACTGCCCAACAGAGGTTTCTGAGGATGACCTGCAGAAGCTGGAGAACTTTGTTGTCCTCATGTATGACAGATCAAGTGCAGCCACCGGTGTTGATGAGGCAAGGCTGAATCTCTTTGCCCGTAAGCAGAGGTCCTATGATGCGATCCCACCAACCAGTGCAGCCCTCATGGAACACGCAAAACGTGCTGCTTACCAGGCTGGTATCATATGGGGTCAAGCAACAGTAACCAATCCAGAAGTCGTCAGTCCTGCCGACCGGGAATGGAATCGGAAGGGAGACAGATGGCAGATCTGTTGGACAACGCTTCCACCTGTCGGGAACTGTCCCAGTGTTCCTGCAAGAAAGGCTGCAACCGGAGATGCAAATGCTTTCGTTCAGGGCTCGCCTGCACTGCACTCTGCAGCTGTGTATGTCAGCTGTAGTGATACATATACATATGTATATTTAATGTTTATATTGTGTATATAAAGTATTAGGAGTATTATTTGATGTGTTATGTTGTTATTTTATATAAAGTGTTAATTTTCTACCATTTACAGTATCTATGGTTTGATCCCCCACGAGGACCACATTGATTTAATTTCATTGATTTATTTGACTAAATATATATTTGGTTGGTGGGTTAGAGAAGTTAAAAAAAAAAAAAAAAAAAAAAAAAAAGGCTAGTGAAAGTAAAAAACATTGATTCAGCATGCAAGAAAACATAGAAATCGACACCAAGATCATTCAAATCCATCAAGTACATGCATATCTATGAACAAAACCATTTTCGGCATACGCATTCGGCGTCCACCTTGAAAAATGGCCGCCATCTTGGATTTTTTGAATGGCACGTCAGGCAGATTTGCTAAGTAGACCCTTGGGAACCACCATGCCAAATTTGGTGCTTGTATCACATTGTGCACACATTTTCTATTATCTATCCCACTACCTGTACATTCAACGATTATTATTATTTTTTTTTTTTTTTTTATCCAGCTCCAGTCTTGGGAGTAAGACATGTGAAGCACTTTGGGATGCAACCAGCCCCCGCTATTTTGCCTTCGCAAGATGCATGGGGCCCGGTTGCCCACCCAAACCTCGAAGCAGCCTTGCTCCAGTGCTTCAGTGTCTCACCCCCTAGACTCGGACCCTCACTCTCTGAATGCCTCCTATTAAGTACAAAGGAGTACAAAGGACATCAAGCAACAACAGTTCTAGTGACCCCTCTAGGCTGCTTGTCCTCCAAACCACTGAGGATCAAGTGACCAAACAGTGGTTTAGAGTGGGTAAGGGAAAATTGGAATGGGAACTACTGCCCTGGAACTAATGTCCGTAGCAGGATTGGGAAGTTAGTAGGGGACAGATGGGTTAGTAACATAACACAGTTATACGTGATCTCTCATATATCTGGGAAAAAAAGAATAATGTCTTAGTAATATATATACGCAATAATCCTTGATGAATCTGAGGGGGGAATAAAATATAGTTATTCATTTACAAACACAGTCAGTCGCAGGTTTGAGGCAAGATATTTGTCTAAGCGAACTTTAAAAGAATCAATGGTCCTGCAGTCTATAACTTCTCGGGGAAACCCATTCCACAAGTTGATAACTCGATTGAAGAAGAAATTCTTAGATTCGTGTGAGTTAAAAGATTTACCAATAATTTTGCAACCGTTTCCCCGCGTTTAATTAGATTGGTTGATAGTGAAATACTTACTACTGTTCATATTGTCGATGCCTTTGATGATTTTGAACACTTGAATTAAGTCGCCTCTTAATCTGCTCTGGGTTAAAGGAAATATATTCAATTATCTAAGACGCTCCTCGTATGGTTTGTTCTTTAGGCTAGGTATCATTTTGGTAACTCTACGCTGAACTTTGTCTAGCTTGGCTATATCTTTTTGGTAATAAGGGCACCAGGATTGAATGCAGTATTCCAGAAGCGGGTGGACTAAGGAATTGTAAAGAGTTAGGATAACTACTTTGGATTTATGCTCAAATGACCTACCTATAAAGACAATAATATTAAAAAGTATTATATAAAGTCTAACAAAATAAATGTATTTATTGGCCTGTGAAGCGACTTTCATAAGAAACGAAACAAACTTTGGATGCATAATTTGAAATATCAAAGTTGGTAATGTTCATAATTTGAAATGTCATATTATCAAAGTATTATGTAAAGTGTAAATACAAAATAAATGTATTTATTGGCCTGTAAAGCGACTTTCAAAAGAAACGAAACAAACTCTGGATGCATACTTAGAGTACAAGTACAACAAATAATAAACGCCCATAAAACTTAATGAAATAAAATGGTGGCACAAGAAACAAATTATATGCTAATTTCTACGGGCGAACCCTGACCTAGGAATGCGCCTAGCCTACACGTGTTCGCTCAAACAGAGGGAATGGAATCCATATATCACAATGAGAGTCAAAATAGTATAAATATAACATTGGAAAGCGATGTAATACGTCGTTCAAAAGCATACATAGTCCGTTTTATAGCTGTAGCAATGGGGAGCTCGAAGTCAACACTCTGGGGAAAATATTACAATATACAGCAATACCAAATATATAGGGACAACCATAGAATAAATGATACAAAATATACGTGGGTACTTACTCGCCAGTGGTTCAGCAGAAGCTTCCTGTGGGGCACCCGATGTGGAGGGATGCGAGGTGGTAGCATCAATGGCGGTGTCTTCCCCATGGTTGGCGGGAGACACGCCAGCCTCATCTTCCTCTATGTTGCTCCTAACTCCTAGCTCTTCAAATTCATCATCACTCTCACTCAAATTTTTCACTTCTATAAAGCTTCCTTCGAAGGAGCTGTCAGAGCATGAGTCCCCACTCTTATTCTCTGATAAAGAAATGTCGTCTAGGAGAGCGCGACCAATGGCGGAATCACTAAGGCCTTGTGCTGCCCGCGGCCCGCGAAAGGGGTGGGGAGCGCATGGTGGCCTGGAGGAACTCTCGCCCGTGCGATCGGAAGAGTTATTTTCAGACGTATCCATCACCTCTGTTTGCTGGACAATGACTGAGAATGACAATATTTGGGGACGGATGAGTAGTTCAGATATTGACCAACAGATGCCTCCTTGGAGCAAATTTTCTGGCGGGAAGTACTGATGCGTTCGGGAATGTCTCCCGCAGCGTGTTGTATTGTTTTTTGTAGCATTCCGGAACGTCTCCCGCAGCCAAAGTCTTAATCAAATTTTTAGTTCTGGTCGGATCTACATTTACGTTCATGGCTGTCCTCGGTCGTTATACCTGAGCAATGAACTCACTGGGCATTGGTCCCCTTCGGGGATCACGGCGTCAGGCAATAGATAGATATATAGACAATGAGGGTATTTTTTTGATGTTTCGGTGGGTGCCTAATATAGTTATGTAGGTTGGCGGCACCTGGAGCTCCCCTTTCTTTCCCGGCGCTAGCCCTGAGAGTCCTGTGGCTACATCAGGAGCGTCACTCCAGATACACACCTTGTACCGACCACACGTGCTGCTCTGTGTGTGTTGGGCTTGTCCTTCAGCTCCCTTATTACCACATATTATAATCTATTCTTTCATTGTATAGTAGTAAGGTAAGTCTGGAGTAATTTTAACCCTTGTCTGGCGGGGGTGGACTTAAGTCGGGCTAGAGAACCATGGACAATGTGGCGGGGACCGACTTAAGTCTGTGTGCAATTTTGGAGCAATAATGGGTCTGAGAGAGAGACGAGCGGGTGGAAGAGCGTAGGTCGGCTCATGACCGCTCAGCACAGGGCCCGCGCGACTACTAACGTTTACTCCACACACATCCACCCTCCCTACCTCACTACACAGGGTATTATGTCAAGAAATTACCGTATTTTAGGGATTTTTCCTTCGTCTTGCACGATCGTTGCAAGAGAACGCATGGTCGTAGGAGGATGGTTCTGGTGTCATTGGAAAGCTGAATTAACGCCCTTTCAGGGATACATAATTGTATTAGGCTCTGGCTCTTGTTTATGCATGAAAAAGAGCACGGAAACAAGGCCATTTAGGGTAAAACCACCCGCTTGGCGCGTAGTAGAAATTCCTTACGGGCCCACTCGTAAGGCGTTAAGCATTAACATTTTGTCTAAACCTTATTAGTTTGCATGTTAGAGTTTTCTGCATTTTTGTTAGTTAGGAGAACTGCATTACTGACATTCATAACTATTATCTTCACATCAGTCTTCCATTTATTTCCTTTATTCTACTGCATTGTGAATTGTTATTGTATGTTTATATTGTGTATTATTGAGGTTGATATCTACAGTGGTTTGGTGACTGGCTTGTTTGGACCATATTTTTAACAGCTACCCCCAACTTACTGAGATATCAACCCTTGTGTCTCATGTGCAGGCTTGGCACAGAGGTTTGTTAGGCTACTGCATAAGACTCATTCCAATGGTTTGTGCTTCATATTATTTTCGGTTCCTGAGCGACTGGGCATGATATGGATTGTTCTGGAAGTCTAGCAGTATTTTGGTTTGGCACTTTTGCGCAGTTTAGAATAATCTTAGAAGTACTCTTGACATACTACTAGGATTACCAACCAGAGTTTGATATGTCCCGTCTCTGAGACAGTAGATATGTTTGTGTCTCCTTTTGTACTGCTTTAATAGAGCAAAGAGGAAGATAATCCCTTTTCCTAGAGAACCTGCATGCTTAGTGTTAAGTCAGATATTAAGAGTGTGTCTGTAGCAGGGTTAGTGTAGTACGGTGGGCAGTGTTGGGTGCCTTTTTGCTACAGTGTTTCTTTTTGGACAGTGCTGTGGGCTAGGCTATTGGAGCATCTGCTTTCCCCGAAGCCTCCCCGTGTAACAATTTATATATATATATATATGAAGGAAACAAAAGGCAAGCTACCTATAACAAGTGTCTCCCACAAAGTCAGAAGAGTGACAGAGAGTAAAATTCTAGGTACGTTGGGGTCAAAATGCCTGGACACACAAAGTTTAAAGCAGTCTAAGTTACAGGTTGAAGGAAAGATTGATTGAGGGAAACAGTTCCAGACTTCATTTGTTGAGTAGAAGAATGACTCAGATAATGTGTTAATTCTTGGGTTGGAGAGCTGGCCAGAACAGGACTGGGCTTGTGTTGAAAGGGGGTTGCCTCCCACTCGTTATTAGGTTAGGGGTAAGCACTGAGAGAGCTCCGAGAAGCACTGATTGTTGTAATGGCTATAGAAGAATGAACGAGATGCAACAGTGCGGTGTGGAGACGGTTGAGCACACCTGACTTCCAATGATTTCGGCAAGCATCTTCATATAATGGAATTTGTGTAGATATTCAATTTCCATAAACGTGTGTATATATACTGTATATATATATATATATATATATATATATATATATATAGGGAGGCAAAAGGCAGAACTTGCCTGTAACGAGTGCCTCCCCCAGAGTTGAAAGAGTGACAGGGCCAAAATCAAGGGACGTTCGAGCTAAAATGCCTGGAACCACAGAGTTTGAAGCAATTTAAGTCATAGGAAGAGGGAAAGACTGATTCTGGAAGAGAGTTCCAGAGCTTAGCTGTTGAATATAAGAAAGTCTGAGAGCAATGTTTCACTCTTGGGTTAGAGAGTTGCACAGCGTAGGGGTGGGATTGTGTTGCAATATGGGTACAACGTGCCCTACGCAGAGGATCGAGGTGGTATACACTGGGAGAACTCTGAGGAATACTGATTATTATAGTAGTGATAGAATAGCGAGAGAGAAGCAACATTGCGGCGGAGAGAGAGAGATTGCAGAGAGTTGGTGAGTGGACAGGAGTTAATGATACAAAAGTTTATTTTGTCTACTTTGTCGTGAAGTGCTGTGTGAGAGGATCCTCTCCACACATGTGAACAATACTCATTACATTACAGGCAGTTCTGCCTTTTTTCTCCCTCATCCACATAGAAAAAACAAAAAAATATGTGTCCTTATAGGACAATCAAAGAGAAAATGATTAGACAATTGATGCAATAATGAGATGATGTGTTGAGAGATTAGCTGTTATTGTTAGTAAGGCATCCAGCCAGTTAGCTAGCAATGGTACAGGATCTTATAGGGACTTATGTAAAAAGATAGTTAATATTAATTGGGAGTTTTTTGGGATAAAGCCTAGAGAGGTAATAGTTGACTAAACTTATGTAACTGAGACAAGGAGGCTTACCTGCCAAGTTCTCCGGGAATCGAGGATCAAGGGAAAAAGGGTTGATAGGTTAGACCTAGCTGGAGAAATAGTTAGAAAAGAGCTTCAGCCCAACCATTTGAAAATACTCTTTTTGTTATAAGGAAACAGCATATATTAATTTGTTATTCACCTCGTCCACAGCAGGCTTTCGATTGCGCGTAAATATCTGGTTCAGTAGTCTAAGGAAATATTAATACGAATTAATACGAAAGATCTTTCTTTCCACTTTGTCTAGGAGTGCGGTGTGAGAGGATCCTCCCCACACATGTGAACAATATATATATATATATATATATATATATATATATATATATATATATATATATATATATATATACAGGGTGTATTGAAAAAAAAACTTACAGACTTAAAGTGCTAAGTACCAAATAAAAACACAAGTTCACTTTATTGTATAACAAAATAACAAATAATTAATAATTAATGATTTAAAGGACATAAAGTAAAATAGTCAGTGTCGTCCATGGGTTATAATCCGAACACTGGCATTGGTCTCCCCTTTCATGCTCCCCCCCCCCCCCCTCCCTTTCCCCTCCCCTCATCTCCTAGTTTATACCCAGGAATATTGAATTATAAACATAATTAGTTTTCAGGGTGAAGCAATGTAAGTAATATTCCCTTTATAAACCGTTTACAACTCAAATTATTTTATGTTAATTTTTTTGTCTTCAACATAGGAAAGACCGAAGGCATCTTGAATGAAACAAATTATGATCTTCAAGTGGTCTGCAGAAATTAATGTCATATATTAGTAAATAAAAAAACAATGCTGAATGATAAAAATACCCAAACAATGTGCGCATTACAAAGTTATTGCCTAATGTTATTTCATTATTTGTACAGTAGCGAACATTAATTCAAATACAAACTTATTTGAAGCAGTTTCGGGTTGAATTGAATCTCCTTAATAATGCTTATTGAGCATTTGCATTTCAGAGATTCGTTTAATAAGTTCGAGACTTCAAAATCGATCAGAATTAATTACCATTACCACTAATTGTCTACGACAGAACTTGTTGTCATGGCCTGAGGCAATGTGTTAGTTCACTTACCTTTTAATAGATGGTCCTTTAATCGCTTCTAATAAAAGGGGGCGGGGTTAATATAGAGGTTGGAAGGAGGAGGAATCAAACGTGTGTGTGTGTGTGTGTGTGTGTTCTAGAACAGCACGCAGAATAAGTTTATTTTAACATAACACACAGGCTATATTATTAGATTAGCTCATGCTGGATCACAAATAAGTAACTCACATCAGCTGTTGCGTTATTTATGGAATTTAATATACAGACAATCAAGTTTCTATCCTTCGAACTTCCCATTCCCCCCTCCTCCCCTTCTCT
Organism: Lithodes maja; assembly: GCA_037953745.1. NCBI lineage: Eukaryota > Metazoa > Arthropoda > Malacostraca > Decapoda > Lithodidae > Lithodes > Lithodes maja. Next base: position 162,287 of record JBAKBP010002863.1, read on the forward strand.
CTGCTGCCTTCCCCTATCTCCCCCCTTCTCTCTTTTTCTCTCCCCCTTCTCTCTCCTAACCGAATATATAATTTTCCTCATCATCGTGTTCAAAGCTGTCCATAAAAATTACTTTGGTGTTTTAATAATACTGTTCTGTTTACCTTTACTGATTCTCAATTATTAACTCGTATTCTATTCTTTACCTTATACAATGTGTTATAGAAAATAAATAGATATGCTCCGTCGCAAAACACTCAAAGTTGCCAACCTTGGCGTCCTGGTTAGTGTGAATAATCGTATAAATATATAAGTAATTGAAACGGGATGTTACAATCCACGCATCAAGACAAGTTGGATCACAGTATAATCTAGCTTGGACCAAATTATAACCATATATATATATCATAAAGACAAGACCCTATCGGCTCAGTTAGAGAAAACACTTTAGATGAGCCGAAACGTGTTTTGTAATAAAAACAAATTTTGATATTAGAGTAAATCTTTGTTTCTTCCATATCACTATTCACAGCACAGTGGTTGACCAATTCATAATCTACCTTAACATGTAATATGACACGCTATGATTATTGCATTATACTTTTCTCAGTGGATTCATAATTACTAGATTAATTACTGTGGCTTCCCATTATCAGTGAACAGTTCGGCGCTACCCATTGTAATGATTTACTATAAAGTAAGTCATCGAATTGAACAATTAACGATAATCCAAGCAATCTGGTTATGTTGTTTTAAAGTTGTTATAAATTGTTTAGGCTTTTATATATTTACTTCGAATTGTTTAAATTATCCTCCAAACATAATTAAAAGTATACTATAGCTCTGTGTATGTTACCTTGAATTTAATATAATATGCATTATTTCACCATCATTATGTTACGGTAAACATTGGAAACACATACACATTATATAATATATATAAAGGGTTCTTAAATGTAAACATTTACAATTTATATTTATTCAATCAATATGATCTCCACCCACAAGCTGCATCAACTACCTCCTGTATTCTCGTTGGAGCTGATTTAAACATTGTCCAACTTATATTAGGGCGTCACTCCATGACATGATGGCCCACAAATTCTCTATTGGGTTCATGTCACACACCCTTGTAGACCAGCTAAACCCCGGATGGGGTCAGGTCAGGTGAAGGTATTGAAGGATAAGCCTTTACAACGGCACCTCGTAGCTACTTTCTACTTTTCCTATTTTCTGAAGAGTGTAGAGAGGGGAGAAGGGGTGTTGGAGAGAGACGAAGTTGTTGTAGTGGCTTTGTTATGTGTGTTACTAGTCTGTATACGTCGTAAGGCTTAGGATGGCCATGGCACGCACTGAAGACAGCAGCATTTCCTCAATAATGCTAATACCTTTTCTAGTTTGCCTGGACCAGTGTGTGTGTGTGTGTGTGCGTTTTATGTTATCATGTGTGAGTGATTTGTGCCCATTACGTTGTACAGTATGTGATCATGTGTGTGATGCGCGTTTTATGTTATCGGGTGTGAGTGTGTGTGTGTGTTTTGTATCCTGTGTTAGTGTTGGTGGGTTGGTGCTTGCATGTGATGGACAGAGGGAGAGAGGTTGAAGCGCCGTCTCCCCAAACATTACAAATTGTGGAGGTCATAAGTATATGTATTATTCAACTTATTCATTAAGCCAACACAAATAACTTGAACCCTAAGTGTTATTGTTACACTTAATATATATACAAACAAATATAGACGTGTTCTTCGGGAATCGTAGCTTAAGTAGGAATAGGATACCTAGCGAGGCAGCGAGCAATAGGTGTTGTTCGCTGCCTCGCTAGTTATCCTATTCCTAATCAATATATGTTTGTTATTTTAGTCATCCCTAACATTTATTATGTATATGTAAATTCAAAACAATCGCATAGTATTAATCTGCGTATTTTAGAGGGTATAATTTACGTCCTTGTGAGAGAGAGAGAGAGAGAGGTGGGAGGGAGGGGAGAGAAAGCGGGTGAAGAATGAGAGTTGGGGTGAAAGGGAGAGGGGGAGGAGGGGGGAGTGGGAAGTGCGAAGGATATAAACTTGATTGTCTGTATATTAAATTTCATAAATAACGCAACAGCTGATGTGAGTTACTTATTTGTGATCCAGCATGAGGTAATCTAATAATATAGCCTGTGTGTTATGTTAAAATAAACTTATTCTGCGTGCTGTTCTAGAACACACACACACACACGTTTGACTCCTCCTCCTACCATCCTCTATATTAACCCCGCCCCCTTTTATTAGAAGCGATTAAAGGGCCATCTATTAAAAGATAAGTGAACTAATACATTGCCTCAGGCCATGACAGCAGTTCTGTCTAGACTGTACATGGTCAGTATAGTGTAATATGAGGAGATTAATTGAACATTTTTAAATTACCGCCAACTGATATAATACAGAAATCAATCATACCCACTATTTTTAATCATTGAATCTTTATACCGAGTCGTAAAACATTTTGGGAATTTCATTCAAGATAGGAACGATCAGCCTGCAATTAATCTATGAATCAAGAACTATGCTTCATAAACGTTTGAATTACCATCAACTATGTTTGGATACTCGACCCAGACTTGGGCATCAGCATTATACCCCGTGACCAGAGATGCAAATGTTACATATTTTGTTACGCTAATCTGTTTCAAATAATTAGTATTTTTTAGCTAACTACCTAATATCATCAAATTTGTTTAAGATACTTTGATTTCGAAATTTCTAATGTGTGAATAGGTAAACCTTTATTCCCTTTAGTTAAGTCCATAGTAAACACGTTAATCATGTATCAATTATTTAGTGCTTTATTTGTAACCCTGTTTTGCTAGATTACTTAACCCTTAACTGGCGGCACACGGCATATGTCGAGTTAAAGAAAAACGTGCCCATATGCGGGCCACGGCTATTGTCGAGTGCAATTTTGAGCACGTAATGTGCTCTGAGAGAAAGCGGAGTGGTGGGAGGAGCATAGATTACCTCCTGACCGCTCGCCACGGCCGCCGTGGACCTACTGAGATTTACTGCACCCTCCTCCACCCTCTCTCACTCGTAATAATGTAAGAAAATTACCGTAATTTAGCGATTTTGCCCTTCGGTTGCACGATCGTTGCAAGACAACCAGTGATCGTAGAAGGATGGTTCGGGTGTCATTGGAAAGCTCAATTTACGCCCTTTCAGGGATACATACTTGTATTACGCTCTGGGTCTTGTTTATGCATGAAAAAGAGCACGGAAACAACCCCATTTATGGTAAAAAAAAAACGCTGGGCGGTACATAGAAATTACCGCCTAGGCGGTAATAATAAGGTGTTAATAAGCATATATCTCATTAATAACAGTTTTGTGGGAAAATGTGATACGACAATATATGTTCATTTTCCATTTTACAATGCGTTCGTCATAGTCTGTAAAATGTATTTCAATATACCCTGTATATATATATATATATATATATTTATATATATATATATATATATATATATATATATATATATATATACTGTATAGTTTATATTTGTTCTATGTGAATGAGAGAGACAATGGGCAAAACTTCCTAGTGCCTCCCCCAGAGAAGAAAGAGTGACAGGGCCAAAATCAAGGAATGTTCGAGCCAAAATGTTTGGACACACAGAGTTTGAAGTAATTTAAGTCATAGGTTGAGGGAAATATGGATTCAGGGAGAGAGTTCCAGAGCTCAGC